>BLSH010255328.1:374143-407805 GCA_018402905.1 Glandirana rugosa
ATTATTTTTCATTGTAATAAAAGTAATAGTTCATATCAAACCTCCTCCTGCCTGGGCAACACTCCTCCTCCTGCCTGGGCCACACTCCTCCTGCCTGGGCCACACTCCTCCTGCCTAGGCCACACTCCTCCTCCTGCCTGGGCCACACTCCTCCTGCCTGGACCACACTCCTCCTGCCTGGGCCACACTCCTCCTGCCTGGGCCACACTCCTCCTGCCTGGACCACACTCCTCCAAGATGTATATACTTGCCTATTTTCAGCCCACTCTGGCCCAGCCATCTGATTCCCCATATCAGCCAGTAGTGGCTGTAGGGGAGAGAAGATCCAGACAGTCCACAGCCCTAGAAAGTGTCCATGAAGAGTGGAATCTAGGGCTGTGGACTGTCCAGATCTCTGGCAGGCCTGAGTTATAGTGTCGACGAGTGAGTTCTGATTATGAAACTATACTTGATAATGAAAATAATGTTACTTTTTATTAAACACTTGATTGCTTGTATTGTTATATTGAATCATATACATCTAGACCCCCTGATCTTCTGAGGAAGCGTTGATGTGAAAACGCGTAACATGTAAAGAACAAGTTATACTGCATGACTGTGGGCATAAGCTGTCTATTTGGACTACAAGCTTGTATTTTTTCTTAGTTCCAATTTGTATGGAATTGTTGTACATATGTTATATCTATCAAGGCCACTGTGTGATACTTGGGAGGTAGTCACCACCAATTGAATAACACAAGCAAAGTCAACCCAATATCATGCAGGAACTCAGGGGTTTAGAAATAAAATAATCATTTTTTAGAGAACAATACTTTTAATATGAATCAATACATTTTGTATTTTTTATATATCACTGTGTAGTTATGGTGTTTTTTTATTGTACCGAGAAAATCCCAGGGTCGTTGCAACTTTTTCTAATCTTGATGAAATAGGGATGTGGTACCTGAACTGTATTCAGGGTCCCTGGTAGCCACCCAGTGAGGACCCCATACAATTTTTCAATAACAAACATGTTATGTTTTTGGTTTTGCACAGAGCAGCTCAATCCTCCTCTTCTCAGGTCCCCCGCAGGCACTACTAGCCCCTTGCTAAGGGGGGCACTCGTGCGTGCTCACTCACGAGACACATTCTTTGTCTTCATAAGACTCAGAGAGTGGGGCTCGGCCCTGAGAGTTCACATATGTGCGGCCTCTGTTCCCAGCATGGGTCCTGTGCATTCCTTGTCACTGGTTCAGGTGTGAATCAGGTCTGAATTTTTGCTGGAATTCCCACCTGAAACAGACCCAAAACACACAGGACCCTTTTGAAATGCAGACGGCGGTCACCCCGGAGCTGTGTGAACTGGTTCCATTGCGAGCCGGGCACACTCGCATGTCATGCGAATTGGATGTGGACTGGGTGCCCTCCCCCTCCCTCCCGTTGCCTTGCACACACAGGGGTTTGGGCAGACTGACCTACTCCACATGGGCCCCACGCATCCTGCCGACGAGTGACGCCTTCCTGGCGCCACGGCGTTGGCTGGTCTTTACCACCCATTGGCTGACTCTGAGTGAGCCTCCCTACGCCACTGTGGGCGGCGCCCGCCATCCCAGCGGGAGTACTTTGCTCTTTTTGAGTCACTCCAGCCTGGCGCCGGTGGGTGGACATATAGGCGGGCAATCTGCCTTCTTATCCCCGCCTGGATCAGTTCAGTCCTGCTGACTGTTGGCTGCTGTTGTGGGCTTGCACATTAATTTGGGACGTGATCACACTCTGGCACTAAACTATTCAGGTACTCCTGGGAGTCTCTTCCAACACTCCTGTTATTTGGTGTTCCTTCGTTTTCCTTGATTCAAGTCACGCACTCCCCATCTATTGGGCTAAGTTAGTCTATCCCATTTACACTTTATCACATCTATTGGCACTCTGGTCTCTTACTGTTGGTGCTTGGCGTTCCCACCATTTCACATCTATTCAACACAGCATGCCTCCATCACTCTCCATGTCACTTTTACTCAATATGGCTATTTAAATTTACTATAGCCACATATATTATACTATTCTACTTCACAGACACTCGGAGGCATGGGTTTGCACCACCAGCCACGGAGGTTGGACGTTCTCCTCCAGGCGGTGATTGTGTGGGTTTGCTCCATCCTGGGAGTCCACACCACCTCAGCTCCCGGGATAGACATTCAGGACGGTTTCCATCTATGCAACACCACCTGTTGGGTCTTGAGGCATTTTTGGAGGTAGGGGGATGTTGTCGTTCCCTCTTCCTGGCTTCTTTTGCTTCTCTTTTTTTATTTTTTAGACCATGCAGGTCTTTTATACATTATATATATATATATATTGTCCTTCACAGGCACGTAAAAGTACGCACCATCTCCTGATGATGTGACAAGATCACCGAAACACGTAGAGCTTCACAAGTTACAAGATGCATACTTATACTCACTCATATATGACTTATCCTCTACAGCAATTGTGAATGTTCAATAATTCAATATCCTTACATGGAGCAATATTGGTTCATGATATGTTTCATTGCTGTTGATATTTTGTTTTACTGTATTAATGATCATTGTTGGTTTATGGCTGTTATATGAACTCATCTTCCGCATGGTAGTAGTATTTCACATGCCATGCGATGCACACTGGATTAGAAGTTGTACATAATTGTCACAGCTACAATAATAAATAAGATTTTACTTTATGTCTGGCTTTGTACATGTGCCTCATTCAAAGTCCCAACCTTCCTCTTTCCTTTGGTAAAACCAATTATGGATGGAGGTGCCTGATCAATTTATGGCGATTTATTTAAGTCCCAACCTCTCTTTTATTTTTGCGAATTGGATGTGGGGAAACCCGCTCGCATCCAGTTCGCACATATATGAACCCGGCCTGACTCTTGCTCCCTTGTCGTTGGCCATGAGTGACAGCAGTGGGAGCCGGAGCCATCGAACGCGCCGCCAATCACTCGGTTTTCACAGCTCTGTTAGCAAAAAGCGGCTGACTATCAGTCACAGCTCTCTGCTCATCTCCCTCCTCGTTCACTGGAGCGCTGGGCTGTGGAGGGGCGGAGCGGGCCATCTCAGGCTTTCAGAGGCGGGTGTCAGTCCAGACACCAGGCAGATCCAGACTCCCATTGTTGGGATAACACGGTGCCTGGACTGACATCCGTGACATCAGTAGAGAGAAGACTTAAGTCCGCTCTCTGCTTAAAACGGGTCACCCTAAGTGCAAAACGAATTGCACTTCTGTGATCCATAGGAGAAGCCCAGCCAAATGAGCTTTGGCTGGACTTCTCCTTTTAGGCCTCATACACACGGACGTTTCTATAAAACAAAAATAAACAAAACGTCGGGCCCGACGTCTAGGCAAAAAAGTCGGCATTAAGCATCGGCGTTAGTGAGCGTCGGTGTCAATAGGCATTTTTTAGAAAAAATCATCCCTCTGCTATTTTTCAACCTAAAAACGTTGGCGTCAAAAAACGCCGGTTAACGCCGGTACAGTATTAGTTGGCGTTAGTTGGCGTTTTGCGGCGCCGGCGTCAAAAAATGCCAAAACGTTACAGCCTCATACACACGGACGTTTTTTGACGCCATCGTTTTCTGACGTTTTTTGCAGCTCTCCATGTTATTCAATGGCCCCATAAAAATGTAGAAGTTTTTGAGCTGTAGATGGCGTCGGCGTTAGTGAGCTGAAACTAGAACCCACAGCCAGTGCCTTCTGAGGCTGTAACGTTTTGCCGTTTTTTGACGCAGACGCCGCAATACGCCAACTAATACTGTACCAGCGTTAACCGGCGTTTTTTGACGCTGACGTTTTTAGGTTGAAAATAGCAGAGGGGTGATTTTTAAAAAAAAACGCCTATTGACGCCGACGCTCACTAACGCCGATGCATAACGCCGAAAAACGCCTATTTTTTTTCCTTGATGTCGGGCCCGACGTTTTGTTTATTTTTTAAGAAACGTCCGTGTGTATGAGGCCTCAGAATGCGCTGGCCGCGGGTTCTAGTTTCAGCTCACTAACGCCGACGCCATCTACAGCTCAAAAACGTCAGCGTTTTTATGGGGCCATTAACTAACATGGAGAGCTGCAAAAAACGCCAGAAAACACCGGGGCCAAAAAACGTCCCTGTGTGTATGAGGCCTAAAAAATGCCTGGATTCTTTCCCAAATGTACAGAATATAACTGGATACTAACATTTATAGGTAAAGTTAAGCCAGGGAAAATCTGATTGCCTCTCGGGGGATCAGGAAGGAATTTTTTTCCCCCACTATAGCAAATTGGATCCATGCTTTGCTGGGGTTTTTTGCCTTCCTCTGGATCAACTGTGGGTATAGGATTATGTATATGGGATTGTATGGTTTGTTTCCCCCTTTTATTGGTTGAACTGGATGCACAATACTGCCCATTTATAGATATAGTGCAGTGAGTGAATGTTGTCACCTTAAAAAGTATGTTACTGACAGGATCACCAGGTGAAAATTATTATAAAAAAATAGAAAACGAATGCAGCCACCACATTTGAGGCCTGGTAAGCTATTATATATTAGATGTCATGTAGTCTTTACATGGCCACCTATATCTTGAAGATCTGGCATGTGCCATGGATGGACAGATCTGCTGAGTTTCACTGTGCATGGGCAGCCTTAGTGAAAGGTTGCGACGCGTACTGTCTTCCCTAACGAAGGGGGAAAAATTGAATATTGAATTCAATACCAGGTCAAAGGATGAGACTAAATGATATCTTTGACTTTCATCGCTTTTTGCTTTATAACAACTCTCACTTTGAGTAAACTATAGAAAAGCAGATAACTATTTGTAGACAAACTGCCGTTAACTTCCTTGTTGCTAGATGAATATATGGTTGTATTTCTAGCATCAGCTGTGCTGAAAACACACTTACTTTCACACATACTTTCGTATTCTTTAGGCTGCTTTCACACTGAAGCGTTTTACAGACGCTATTTAGCTAAAAATATCGTCTTTAAAGCGCCTCAAAAGTCCCCCCCAATCCACCCCAATGTGAAAGCCCTGAGTGCTTTCACACTGGGGCGGTGCGCTAGCAGGATGTTACAAAAAGTCCTGCAAGCAGCATCTTTGGGGCGGTGAGGGGAGCGGTAATATACCGCCCCTCTACCGCCCCTGCCATTGAAATGAATGGCAAGCTCTTCCGAAGCGGCTGCACACCGCCTCGGTAGCGCTGAGCGCCGGCACTTTTGACCCCTTTTTAACCCCTTGTGGGGGGTTAAAAGCGCGGCGCTTCCCGCCCGCATAGCGGAGCCCTATCGCTGGTAAAACTCTGCTAAATCTAGCGGGGTTTTACCGCGACTGCGGCTGCCGCCTCAGTGTGAAAGTAGCCTTAGTGCCGGTTCACACAGTGCAAATCACATGTGATGTCCGTGCGATGCAATTTCGGCCATACACATAGTATGGCTGAATTTGCATCGCATTCGGACTAAATGCACATGGGAACCTTTTATGGGTCTGCACCAGAGACGGACCCGATTCATGTCCGAACTGACAGTTTGCAATGCGATAGGCGAGCTGATATGGGGGTGTCATTAACTTTGTATTGACACTCCCAACAGTTTGCATATGGCAGAGTGAACTGCCTTGCGAGTCAGGTGCGATGCGGGGACCAGCAGTGGATTCGCAGGGTTCCCGCATCGCACTAGTGTGAACCGTATGGAAATTTTAGGGTAAGATGGCTCTGCAATGCCAACCCTCAAAAATATTTCAACTGTGTAAGATTTCTTTGAAAGTGTTGACGATCTGTTTAAGGCAGGGGTATCAAACTCAATTTTATCGTGGGCCGCATCAGCATTATGGTTGCTATCAAAGGGCCAGTTGTATCTGCAAGACTAGATGTTCAGAGCACCCCACTCCCCCCTCACCTTACATCAGATGTCAAGAGCCCCCCCACCAGTCAAAAGTCCCCCACCTTCCATTACATCACAGTGCACCCCCCTTACTTGTGCTGCTGCTGGGAAGAAGCTGGGGGCAGAGCTGGACAGCAGAAAATGCAGGGTCTGGAGGAGGACCAGAGGAGAGCTGGAATCAGCTGATTTCTGAGTCCAGGAGAGGCGGACACAAAGGGGTTCTGCGGCTGCACTGAGAGGCTCAGGATCTGTCCTCCTCAATTCTGCCAACTGCTGAAAGTGGGTGGAGGTGGAGACAAGGGGTGTGTCGCAGCTGCAGGAGAGGTGCGAGGGCCACATGGAATGGCCCGGAGGGTCAGATTCGGCCTGCGGGCCTTGTGTTTGACACATGTGCTTTAAAGGGTCAGTCCTCCCAAAAGTGATCTGTTAGTTATAGGTGAATTCTAGTGGGCTGAGTGAGGCCTTGGCTTGGGTGTTCCAACAACAAGATCTCTGCCGCAATTCCCAATCCTTTTCCTAGCCGCTCTTGTTTCAGTCTCCATAATTTAATATTTTAAAAAATCTAATAGGGAAAAGTATGAGCAAAGTGTGGCCACAGCAGGTGTACAGACCAGGACACGTCTTTCTCTATTACAGATCTCATTAGCTGAGTTCTTGAGAGATATAGGAAATTGTTTCATAGTTTAATTTGTAAAATACTGATTTATTTAATGGCAGCTATCAGTTAACAGGTATTAACCTCAATACCGTCAAATGTACATATATGCCCTGACATTGAGATGGTTATACTCGGATCATGGTTGAGGCTACAACCATGATCTTGGTATCATTTTTTTCAGCAGCCAATTTCCTACACCAGGGGTCTGCAGACTTTCTAAGCAAAGGTCCGCTTTACTGTCCTTTACACTTTAGAGGGGGGGGGTCAGACTTTGGCCATTGCGGTTAGAAAATGCCCCAGTGTAAAAATGTTAGAAAATGCCCCAGAACTAAACAATGCCTCTGGCCTGTGGTCAATGTACAGAACATTACATATCACCTGTGGTCAGTGGGGGGAGAAATAGTGCCCCATCATTTGTATTAGGTTAAGAAATAGTGCCCCATTGGTGGCAGTGGAATGAGTAGTGCCCTGTTGCTGGTGTCAGTGTGCACCATCAGTAAAAGGAATAGTGGACCATCATTGGTGTCAGTGGAAGGAATAGCGACAATCATTGGTGTCAGTGGAAGGAATAGTGCACAATCATTGGTGTCAGTGGAATAACAGTGTCCCATTGTTTGTGTCAGTGAAAGGAATAGTGCCCCATTATTGGTGTCAGTGGAAGAAATAGTGCCCCCATCACTGGAATCAGTGGGAGGAATAGTGCCCCATCATTGGTGTCGGTGGGAGAAATAGTGCCCCATCATTGGTGTCAGTGGAAGGAATAGTGCACCATCATTGGTGTCAGTGGAAGGAATAGTGCCCCATCATTGGTGTCAGTGTAAGGAATAGTGCCCCATCATTGGTGTCAGTGGAAGGAATAGTGCCCCATCATTGGTGTCAGTGGAAGGAATAGTGTCCCATCATTGGTGTCAGTGGAAGGAATAGTGCACCATCATTGGTGTCAGTGGAAGGAATAGTGCACCATCATTGGAATCAGTGGGAGGAATAGTGCCCCATCATTGGTGTCAGTGGGAGAAATAGTGCACCATCATTGGTGTCAGTGGAAGGAATAGTGCACCGTCATTGGTGTCAGTGGGGGAAATAGTGCACCATCATTGGTGTCAGTGGAAGGAATAGTGCACCGTCATTGGTGTCAGTGGAAGGAATAGTGCCCCATCATTGGTGTCAGTGGAAGGAATAGTGCCCATCATTGGTGTCAGTGGATTAACAGTGTCCCATTGTTTGTGTCAGTGGAGGCAATAGTGCACCTTTGTTGATGTCAGTGAGAGAAATAGTGCCCATTGGTGTCTGTGGGAGAAATAGTGCCCCATTGGTGTCTGTGGGAGGGATATAGGCAAGGGAAGTGCTATATCCAGTTCACGGGCCACAGTTTGGAGACCACTGTTCTACACAGTAAAAGTGATCCAAGTGGCTATACAGCAGCTCAATCACTTTTACAGGATCGCCACTGCTGCCGCTATAGCCCTTCCCCATGATCGATTGGAGCGGTGGCATCAGCTTCACTGTACACCCTGTTCACAGTGAAATAAGCAAAACTGAAATAATATTACCAGCACCACAGCCAAATTCCATGTATCATAACACTAAACGTAAAGGCAAATGCAGCTGTATGGATGCCCAGTGGAGCCTTGTGTTTGCCCTCCTGAGTCCTGTTCCTGAGCTACTTACTTACTATATTGAAAATAAAATAAGGAATATGTTTTTTTGCCTTAATATCTGCCTTAAATCACATCGCTAATTGCATGTTGTACTTGTTTGTAGCCTAAATACTGAAATTTGCACCTAAAACTGTAATTTTGTAACTTTTGAAAATTCCAATAAAAACCTGGTTGTGCCAGTAAATTTTGGGGGTCAAGTGAGTAAATTTCAATCTGGTAGGTTGGCTACACTGCTCAGGTCACACAGGATAGGTGTTTGTTATTATCCTTAGTGAATGAAGCCCAACCATTCTAGTGATAAGTGGCCCTTCAGTGGACTAAATCTTATGGTCTTTGTAGCCTACACGCTGCGTTGCAGTGGTCACCTATCCTACGTATGCATGGCCCTGCAGTTGTAATCCTTATGATGTGTTTTTGCACTGGTGTGCATGAACCTTTAAGGCCCTTGTATGTAGGCACTATTAAGGCCCCATTCACACAGGGGCGACTTGCGCTCCCACTTGAGTCGCCTCAAGTCGCCCCAAGTCGCTTGACATCTGAAATCCCATTGAAATTAATGGGAGCCGTCTTAATGTACACTACTAAGTCGCACTACTTGCGCGACTCAAGGCAAATTCTATCCGACTTGTGCCCATAGAAATGAATGGAAGTCGCCTCCAAGTCGGATCCCCATGCTAATGCAAGCAACTTTACAGTGAAAAGAATAGAATTTATGTTTGGGGCAAGCCCCTCCCTCCCTTCTCTGATTGGCCACAGGCAAAGTCGCCTGGCATAAGTCGTGTTGAAAGTCGCCCTGCAATTGCCTTGCAAATTTGCGCCAAGTCGGATCGCCCCTGTGTGAATGGGACCTTACTCTGACCCAGGGGCGTTGCTAGGTCTACAAAAGATCTGGGGCTAGAGCCCATAGCAGCGAAGTAAAGAAAGACATACGCTTGAGCGGGCATACATGTAATAAAATAAATAATAATAGTAATAAATAAACGTATGTATGTATGCATGCATATACACACACATACATATACAGAGTCTGCATTCCAGACCGGGACATACCTGCTAATTGCAGAACTGCACCCACCCTGTAAGAGACCCAGGGCTATGGGCCCCAGACTCGGGGCTATAGCCCCAATAGCCACCCTCTAGCAACGCCTCTGCTCTGACCCCTGTGATTGAGTTGCATTGTGTCTTGTCCCAGGTCGTTATACCAGCTGCATTGAACAGAAGAAGTTCGCTGACCCCGTAGTAACTGCATAGGTCATGCGCACAGGGCAAAGCAGGGCAAAAACTGAAGGAAGCCAAACAAATAAAAATAATACAACAAATAGAGCAAGCTGGATGTAGGGTCTTTGGAATGTTTCTTTGGCGATGAATGGCTCGTAAAGTTGCTGTAGGACTCATTGAGCCCTCCTTTGAGTCATGTTGGGGCAGATATCCATATACATGCACCATTAAATGCTATTAACTATTGGTGATAGTTCACAAAAGGATGAGTAAATACATTTCGGATGATCTGACGTCAAAAGAATGTTCTTTAATAATTCCATCTGCACAGTATATTACATTTAATTACATTTAAAGCAATGAGTTACATTTACATAATTTAGCTTACAGTTCTATATCCATGTATGGTGTAGAAAGTTAATGGTCCTTATGTAATTAGCTATTTTTACAGTTATTTTACCATAGTGTAGCAAAGAACAATTTGTTATTTTTATTCTAATGAACAAAATGAAAATGTATTGCACATTTCGAGGCCTACACAATAATAACAGACTGGATTGTTTTAATATCTTTCTTTTTATATTCATTTGCGTAGCCGGCCCCCTCATAGGGACTCCAGTGATGCATCTGGCATCATTTCTGCATAGCTGCAATTAGAAATTGTGTGTGCGTTTGTAATATGCCTAGCCAAATCCCCGGGGCCAAAGTGGATGTCACATGACTTTTTTCTGATATTCGGAATGGGAGCAGTTGTCTCATACTTTATGAAAGGGATTTGATTGGCAGCCACCCTGGTTTGCCCCAAGATTAAATTGTACGCTATATTTATATTTGACCCCTTTCAAAAATACAATACTTCCAAAAAATCGCATACTTGGTACGATTGAATCTTAAGGCTAAAAAATACCATTGGCCATAATAGGGAATAATTACTGTAAAATTCCTGCTTTCTTTTTTTTTTCTGTGTCCTATTTGGGTAAATTTCCCTTCATTGTTCCAAGGACAGAATGTAATAGGAAAAGTCTCCTAAGTTAGAAGACATCCCTTATTAGGCAGTTGTCACCACATGTCCCTATTGGAAGATTTCCCCTCTATTTATGTTCCAGTGACAACACTCACTAAACCCAGGACCCTGCATTCACTATATCTGGTCTCCCACAATACACAGAACATGGAAATGCAATTATTTTAGTAAATATAAACTGCTAAATACCTTTTCTCATCAGCAGTATATAGCAGCCTTCTATCAGTGTCTGGTTAAAGTTTGTTTTCATTCTTCTCTGATTGCCCTATGAGGCTGCATGACCCCGACCCTCTGTCTGGACAGTGCTGATTGGCCCTGTGCTGATCAAATTCACCCTCCCAAAAAAAAACAAAAAAATCTCTAGCAATACACACCAAACTGGGCATGTGCAGAGTGCCCCCAAGGCTCTGTACTATCAGGAGATGGATTGGGGACTGTGGAAGAAGGGGAGGATCAGAGAAGACAGGATCAATCAGCCTTTTTACACAATGCGGATGATTAACCCCTTAGGTTCCACAGTGAGTATAACTAGCATTCTACACTGCATATACAGACTGATTTTAGGGCCAGTTCACACCAGATGCGATGCAGTGTGCTTTTTTTATGCATGAAGAGCACAAGGAAAATTGATCACATTAATGTTAATGGCATAGTTCACACCACTGCAGTTGGTTCCAGTGCGTTTCAGAAAGAAAAAAAATTGGCCAGGCTGCATTTTTTATGTACAGAACTGTAAAACGTATCAAAAATGCACCGGAGCGTACCTAAAACACGCACCGGAGCGTACCTAAAACACAACGGAAAGCGTAAAAATGCACCAAAAACTCACTGGAAAGCATAAAAAACGCACCGGAACTCGCCCTTAAGGTTAAGAAAAAAGAAGGGGGAAAATGCACTGGAACACACCAAAAATGTGTCAAAAACGCACATGCAGAAAAGCATCCGGACTGCATTTCTATGTGTGAACTGGCCCTAATTGTAGGTTTAGCAACACTTTAACCACTTGCCGACCACCTGCAACAGATGTACTGCGGCAGGTTGGCTCTGTTGCGCGAAACGGCGTACCTGTACATCATTTTGGACAGAGGGGGAGCCAATCAGCGGGTCCGCCATATCCCATAGTTTGTAGACGCGATAACTTTTGCACAAACCAATCAATATACAAAATACAATATACATTAAACAATATATATTGTTGTTTTTTTTTTTTCAAAATTGTCACTGTTTTTTTTGTTTATAGCGCAAGAAAAAAAACGCAGAGGTGATCAAATACCACCAAAAGAAAGCTCTATTTGTGGGGAAAAAAGGACATCACTTTTATTTGGGTAAAACGTCACATGACCGCGTAATTGTCAGTTAAATTAACGCAGTTCCGTATCGCAAAAAAATGGTCATTAAGGGGGTTAAACCTTCCAGGGCTGATGTGGTTAATGTTGGATTTGCCATAACTTCTTGTTTCAGTGACAAAGGTAACTGAGCAATAATGGGGAGTGTCACCACCAGTAGCAACTGACACAATATTCTACTCTATATTGTCACATGAGAGCTGAACTGCCACCTTATGTATACAGTGGCTGGTCGGCAAGTGGTTAAGGGCCTGTTCACACTATGGAAACGCAGTCCAGATGTGTTCCGGATGCTTTTCTACATGCACATTTTTTGTGTGTTTTTGGCGCGTTTTTGATGCTTTCCAGGTGCATTGTTCCCCTCTTTTTTCCTCACATTAAATAAGCATATTGTGTGTTTAGTGCATTTAGGTGCACTCCAGTGCATTTTTGATGCGTTTTTTTGCGTTCCAGTACAGTTCAGTGCAGAAAAAATGCGGTCTGAAGAAGAAGCTTGGTGCTTCGAAACGCGTTACCACCCACTCCACGTCAGCAAGTCCTACCTGCCATCCATGTGACACCACGTTCAGCCCAATGCCATCTTGCCTTCCGCGCTGGTTATGGCTGCGTTCATCCGCTTCCTGCTTCTATCCAGGCAATACAGCTGGCACGCGAGGCAGCCACGGCACCAGGACGACTCGGAGAAGCCTTGGGGTGGACGGTTTAAGCAAAATGCTTCTTTGATCTACCATCTCGTGAGTTACCAATAGTCTTGTCTTTTAATAAATCATCTATTTTAATACTGCACTTAGGCTGGCCATACATGGGTCGAATTTCGAAAGAATTTTCTTTCGAAAATCTTATCTAAGAATTTTCGTTTGTATTTTGCACCATTAGTGGGCTGCAGCAACAGCCAATTTTCCTGCAGCAATCAAATTTGAGAAATCAGGCATGTTGGAAATTTTTTGAAAAACAAACAATTTTCTAATCAATATTGGGAGAATCATGCGAGAAATGTCATAGAAAAGGAATGTGCATGAGTGCAAGAAAAGAAAATTCCCGGAAAGAAAAGAAGATTCCCGGCCACGAAAATTATTTTCTGTAGCAACATGAGGGGAAAATGGTCGAAATTCGAAAATCAATGGTGGCGCCATCAGATCACAAAATGCACGAAATTTCTGATTTTGACAAGAAAATATGTTCGGAATTTGACCGTGTATGGCCTGCATTAGTCTGGAGCACCTCTGTTCCTGCAGAAAAAAATGCAGCATGTTCTACTTTTTTTTCTGGAACTGACTGCACTGGTGTGAACTATGCCATTAAAAATCATATAACTTACTGTCCATGCGTTTTTGATGCAGAGAAAAAAAACGCACTGGACTGCATGTGGTGTGAACTGGCCCATAAAGTAAATCGTACGATCTTGTATCGTACAAGAAATATTTTTGTGTTTGTCCCTTCCAGGTGAACTAACGATCAGATTATCGTACAATAGCTTTGAATGATTTTCTGATGGTGTGTACGGGCCAGTAGGCCCCACTGACACTTGCGAATGGAGCCGTTAGTGAATATATGAGGGAGGCCCAGCGGGGGTTCCGGTGATTAGCTGTGGGAAGAAGCACCATTGGAAGCAATGGGAGGCTGACATCTCCTGGAACTAATTGCAGCAGCTCGCATGTAATCGCCCATGGAGCAATTACCTGTGAGTGATTAGCCCTGGATGCAGACCCCCGCTGTGCATCACACATGTAATTACTAATGGCCCCATTTGCAAGTGTAAATGGGACCAAAATGTTATGTAAAAAAAAAAAGTGTGAATCCTGGGTGAAAACAATGACCCCACACTAAAAAAAAAAATAATAATAATAAAATTAATTTGAAGTAAATGTACAATAATAATCTATTCACAAAGAATACAAATAAATAAACATTAAATTAAATTAAAGCAAAACATCACTTAAAAGTGAAAAAAGGTATAAGGTATGCTTATTCTTCTCCTCCTCCCCCCTCCTCCTCTACCACTGTTAAAACCTTTTTTTTTTGGGGGGGGGGGTACCTTTTTTTCTGACAAGTTACCCTCTCCCACTTCGCACCTCCCCTCCCTCCCAGCCCGCAACATCCTGGGACATGCTGACTTTAAATATATTTTTTAAATGACTGCAGTTCCTCTTTAACCACCTCAATACCAGGCACTTACCCCCCTTCCCGCCCAGACCAATTTTCAGCTTTCAGCGCTGTCACATTTTGAATGAAAATTGCGCAGTCATGCAACACTGTACCCAAACAAAAATGTGGTCATTTTTCCCCCACAAATAGAGCTTTCTTTTGGTGGTATTTGATCACCTCTTGGGTTTTTATTTTTTGCGCTACAAATAAAAAAAAAAGACCAAACATTTTAAAATATATATATATATATTTTTCCCTCACAAATCTTTTAAATAAGTATGTTTTCTCCTTCACTGATGGGCACTGACGAGGCTGCATTGACGGGCACTGATGAGGCAGTACTGATTGGCATTGATGAGGTGCCACTGATGGCGAGGCACTTATATGCAGCACTGATCAGCACTCATAGACGGCACTGATGGGCACTGATGGGTGGCACTGGTGGGCACTGATAGGTGGCACTGGTGGACACTGATGGGCATTGATAGGTGGCACTGATAGGCAGCAGTTATAAGGAGGCACTGGCAGGCATCACAGGTAGGCAAAGTGTCATCCCTATTGCACATTGTATGCCCCTTACCTGGTGGTCTAGGGTGGGCTCCCTGGTGGTCCTAGGTGGGCTTCTCTGGTGGTCCCTTGGTGGGCTCCCTGGTGGTCCTGGGTGGGCTCCCTGGTGGTCCTGGGTGGCGATCTTAGGGGGGGCTGCACTGATAAACAATCAGCGCAGACCCCCCCTGTCAGGAGAGCTGCCGATCGGCTATCATCTACTGGCGTCTGCAGATGTGAGTAGAGGAAAAGCCGATACATGGCTCTTCCTATTTACACTAGGACCAGCCGTGATTGGTCATGGCTGATCACATGGTAAAGAGCTTCTGACAGAAGCTCTTTACTTAGATCGGAGATGCGGTATGTCAGACTGACACACCACACCCCCGATTGACGCGCTGCGGGCGCATGCCGGCTTGTTTTCCTGCTGGATGTCATATGACATCCACAGTGGCGGCTGATGAAATTCTACGATGAGGGGGCGCCAGACCCGTCCTTCCATTTTGACCCCCCCACGTCTCATAAGCCCCACCCCTTATAGTTTTCACCCCTTGTGTCAGGAGTATACAGCCCAGCATCACCAGATAGGGGTATACAGAGCCACCAGATAGGGGTATACAGAGTCACCAGATAGGAGTATACAGAGTCACCAGATAGGGGTATACAGCGTCACCCGATAGGGGTATACAGAGTCACCAGATAGCAGTATACACTTACAGAGCACTATATCGCAGTATACAGAGTCACCAGATAGGGGTATACAGAATCACCATATGGGAGTATACAGAGCCCCAGATAGCAGTATACAGAACCACCATATAGCCGTATACAGAGCCCCAGATAGCAGTATACAGAGCCCCAGATAGCAGTAAAAAGAGCCCCAGATAGCAGTATACAGAGCCCCAGATAGCAGTATACAGAGCCCCAGATAGCAGTATACAGAACCACCATATAGCCGTATACAGAGCCCCAGATAGGGGTATACAGAATCACCATATGGGAGTATACAGAGCCCCAGATAGCAGTATACAGAACCACCATATAGCCGTATACAGAGCCCCAGATAGCAGTATACAGAGCCCCAGATAGCAGTAAAAAGAGCCCCAGATAGCAGTATACAGAGCCCCAGATAGCAGTATACAGAGCCCCAGATAGCAGTATACAGAACCACCATATAGCCGTATACAGAGCCCCAGATAGCAGTATACAGAGCCCCAGATAGCAGTAAAAAGAGCCCCAGATAGCAGTATACAGAGCCCCAGATAGCAGTATACAGAGCCCCAGATAGCAGTATACGTCCTGCACTTGCCCCATCTAATAGGCAGGCTGGCAGGCAGGCAGGAGTGTGCAGAGATCGGCATGTGGAGAACGGGCTGATCGTGTGCAGAGGCAGCGCTTGCGGAGAGCATGCTGACAGTGGAGTGGCAGAGGACTGTCCTCCTCTCCCCGTGGACGGTCTGCGGAAGTCCCAGTGGAGTGCTGCGTCTGCGTGAGTAATCATGCAGCCAGCACATCTGCCATAGTCCCACCCCCGCCCACAGCATCCAATAACACAGAGTCATTGGCTCTGATGGCTCAGGGGGCAGCCAATCAGACTATGTGTGTGCGCCTGTTCAGCGCACACACATAGACTTTTATGACTGAATGACTGACCAATCGGCTCACTACTTGCTGTCAGCTGACAGCAAGGAGCCGAGGAACAAAAAAAAAAGTCGATATACCGACGCCTCCTGCAGGGGGACCAGGCTTACTTTTCTTTTTCCTTCATGTCAGCCCAAGCACCCCTTATACACCTGCCGCTACTGGACGTCCAGTTAGGATAACTGAACCATAGTCCGGCCTTCATTCTGCATACGGTGGTAGCGAAGTGGTTAAAGTGGTTGTAAAGGCAGACAGTTTTTTACCTTAATGTATTCTCTGCAAAACCTTCTGTGATCAGCACCCCCCGAAATACTCACCTGAGCCCAATTTCGATCCAGCGCTGTGCCTGAGAGCAACAGTGCTTCACTCTCTCTCCCCACTGGACATGGAGGCAACAGCAGGATCCATGGCTGCTGCTGCTATCAATCAAACCTGTAAGGAGGGAGCGAGGAGCAGGACTGAGCCATGCTGTGCCTCTCAATAGACACACACAGCCTGGCTCAGGATCGAGCCTGCATGAGTGACCCAATAGCAAGCAGCTTGCTATGGAGGCACTCAGGAGAGAGAAGGAGCCAAGAGCGCTGGTGGGGGACTCCGGAAGAGGATGTGCATGGCTGTTCTGTATATGGTATAACATGTTTGTTAGTAAAAAAAAAAAAAAAATTGAAGCTTTTGAATCGCTTTAAAGCGTTTGTTACCCTAACACTTCATATTCTTGATATGTGCCTGCTGTACCATGTACTTATATGAGAAAGTATCCTTTTCTCTCTGTATTGCGTCCTTTGTGTGAAATCTCTTGTGTTCCTGCTAGTCTGGGTGCAACGTCGCACGACCGCGCAACTGTCAGTTAAAGCGATGCAGTGCCGAATCGCAAAAAGTGCTCTGGTCCTAAAGCTGGAAAACCTTCCAGTTGGTAAGTGGTTTAGTCGCGCGATTTTGACAAGATTTTGCAAATACGATTTTGACGCAATTTCAGGGAATGCCTGTGTAAACTTGGGGTCCATGCACCTCAACTCGCATCAAAGCTGGACCAAAGTAGTGCAGGGACTACTTTAAAGTCGGTGCGAATCGCTGTAAATAAACGACGATTTGCCGAGTGGCCACTAGGGGGCTCATGCCCGCCGCACTCCGGAGGAGTGTGCCTGCGGCTCCGGCGGACCCACAGCAAAAAGAAGTCAGTGCAGGCATAGGAGATCTACTGATCCCTGTCACAGCCCAACAGTTAGAACACACCTAGGGAACACAGTTAACCCCTTCCCTGCCCCCTGCAGGTTAATCCCTTCACTGCCAATGACATTTATACAGCAATCAGTGGACATTTAAATTTCTGATCGCTGTAAAAATGTCATTGGTCCCAAAAAAGTGTCAAAATGGTCCGACATGTCCGCTGCAATATCGCAGTACCGCTAAAAATCGCAGATCGCCGCCATTACTAGTAAAAAATAAAAACCCGAGAACTGAATTCTCATCAACCATAAACGCAGCAACTTTTGCACAAACTGATCAATAAACGCCGATTGCGATTTTTTGTACCAAAAAGATGAGGAAGATTATAAATTGGCCAAAACCGCTGAAAAAAATGTTTTTTTATATTTTTTTTTTGTGGATTTGTATTTCAGCAAAAAGTAAGAAAAATTGGGGGTTTTTTTTGCAAAATTGTCGCTCTTTTTTTCTTTGTAGCGGTGATCAGAAATGACGCAGAGGTGATCAAATACCACCAAAAGAAAGCTCTATCTATTTCGTGGGAAAAAAAGGACGTAAATTTTGTTTGGGTACAACGTTGCACGACCGCGCAATTTTCAGTTAAAGCGACGCAGTGCCGAATCGCAAAAAGTGCGCTGGTCCTAAAAGGGGAAATCCTTCCGGGGGTGAAGTGGTTTAGCTTAAACTGCATAGAGGGTTCTTTACAGTAAGAGCAGTGAGAATGTGGAATTCTCTTCCACAAGCAGTGGTTTCTGCTGGGAGTATAGATAATTTCTAAAAACTATTAGATGCACAACTAAGGGACCACAACATTGAGGGATATACAATGTAATACTGACATAAAAGCACACACATAGGTTGGACTTGATGGACTTGTGTCTTTTTTCAACCTCACCAACTATGTAAATATGTAAAAGTGCTGCGTAAATTGACAGCGCTATATAAGTACCTGAAATAAATAAATAATGTAAAAGACCAAGCATAGAACATTTCACATCATAATTTATTTTCAGGTAAGCGTTACGATAAAAATGTTCTTCCTGAAAATATACAACAGCTTAGCAGAGTTCTATTTTCATATAAAAAGCAAGGGACTTCCAACCTCATTTTCCGTTGGTTATCCCGAAGCAAGCCTAGGAGAAAGTATGATTATTTTCAGATGTTTTTCTTTGTTGAATCAGGCAGTATTTTGAGAAACAGAGCATTAGTAAGCATTGACAAGTGGCCCCTCGGGATCTCCAGTATTAATCAGCTCTGCCCTCTGTATACAGTTTCCAGTGTGGTTTTTCCCTGCTGATGCAGTTGTAGTATTAAGCCCTGGTTTATGTTACACGCACAGGTCTATCCCCATTGATGATGCTTATCTCATGCCATATGAGATTACTGGAGATGTTATCAGAGAAAACACAGTAAACTGAATCCTGAACTCGGGGAAGGTCAGAAAACTCGAGATTCAGTTCAGCTCATTTGTGTCACCCAAATCCTGACCTTCAACAAATAGCTACAGTGTCTTTCAGAGGCTGCGATTTCATGAAATGGGCAGGTGAGGTGGGAATTACTCGGCATTTTCAGGTCGTTTCTAATACGTTCTTTTAAAGAGGAACTAAACTATATCTGAAAGCCCTAATTAATTCATTTTTAATATTTATAGAGAAAATTGAGTACTGTCCGTGATCCTTTTTGTATTTGCACTAACATACATTTTTTCAGGACAAGCTTTTGGGGTGTTCCCCCTTCTTCAAGGTCCAAGCAGTACTGATTCACAAAAGTTTTAGCAGAATGTTAAAAAAAATAAAAAAATAAAAAATCTCTGAGGGAAAGGAAAAAAAGGAAAAACAAACACACACAAACCAATGTATAGGGTGATGGTAATAAAGCTAGCAGCAGAGTCACTGAGATAAGACAGAGGGAGAGCCATAGCCTGGGGGGATGACAGTCACAGAGGGAGTCATAAAACTGTAGTGTAATGGGTAAGGAAACCAATATCTAAATTTAAGCCGTTATTTTTTGTGTCAAAAAGAAGTATCATTCTTAGTATGACCCCCTCTGTGACTATCATCCCCCCCCCAGTCTATAGCTCTCCCTCTGTCTTATCTCAGTGACTCTACTGCTAGCTTTATTACCATCACCATATACATTGGTTTGTGTGTTTGTTTGTTTTTCCTTTTTTTTTCCTTTCCCTCAGAGACATTTTTTTTTAACATTCTGCTAAACCTTTTGTGAATCAGTACTGTTGGACCTTGAAGAAGGGGAGATACCCCGAAAGCTTGTCCTGAAAAATTGTATGTTAGTGCAAATAAAAAAAGTATCACGGACAGTTTTCAATTTTCTCTGCACTAATACGGCTACACTCACCTCAAGCATTAATATTTATAGTAAACTCACCCATCCATCCATGTCCCCATGCTTTATTTTGTTGAGAAATCCCTTTTAAAAACACCCCCTAGCATTTCTTGCCACGGGAATCTTGAGCAACGGCAGATGATTCATGCAGTGAATAGAGGTAGACCGATATAAGTTTTTCTCTGGCTGATATTTAGAAATGGCGGCGGCAGATATATGATGCCGAGTTTTTTTGGACCGATATGTTATTACGATTCTTCTCTTTTTTTTTCCCTTCATCTCATAAAATCTAACAGTTAAGTAATAAGAAGTGATACAGTAAAATGCTTAAATGAATAATTTATTAAACAACACAACAAGCCTCCAATCACACCTAGGCAACTTGCGATCCGACTTGTGTCGCCCCAAGTCATCTCAAGTCGCTTGACATCCGAAATCCCATTGAAATGAATGGAAGCCATCTTAATATACACTACTGAAGTCAATCCGACTTGAAGGCGACTTTAGAAAAGGTTCCTGTACTACTTCAAGGAGACTTCTATCCCACTTGTGCCCATAGAATTCAATGGAAGTCACCTCCAAGTCGAATCCCCATCTATATTGAAGCGACTTTATAGGAAAAAGAAAAGAATTTACACAGTTACTCCCCCGAATTACCCAGGCAACCCTCTCCCTCACTTCTCTGATTGGCCACAGGCAAAGTCACCTGGCATGGAGGTCACTTCAGGTTGCGTTGTAAGTCGCCCAAAGTCACGCCGAAGTCGCCTTGAAGTAGCGGTCAAATTGCCTAGCAAAGTCACCCCTGAAGTCGGATCGCCTATGTGTGAACCGAGCCTCAGTGCACTTGTATGTATAACTTAGATTAAAAAAACGATGTATCTTAAATATTAAATACACAAAAAAAAAATGTATTCATCAGTTTAGGCCAATATGTATTCTTTTACATATTTTTGGTAAAAAGAAAATTGCAATAAGCGTACATCGATTGGTTTGCGCAACAGTTATAGTGTCTACAAAATAGGGGATAGATTTATGACTTTTTATTTTTTTATGCTTTTACTGGTAATGGCAGCGATCTGCGACTTTTAGCAGGACTGCGGCATTGCGGTGGACAAATATGACTCCAAGTCACACTTTTTGTGGACCAATGACATTGTTACATTAATCAGTGCTATAAATATGCACTGATCAATGTATAAATGACACTGGCAGGGAAGAGATTAAACACAAGGGGGCAATCAATGGGTTAACTGTGTTCCCTGGGCCTCGTGTGCACTGCTGCTGGTAAACGGACGTTTAGGAGCAGTTGGGCGTTTTTTCCGCTGCCCCTGAACTCTCCTCTATGTTATCTCATCAGTACATTTACACAGGGTCCTTTATAGTCGTTTCTAGGCAGTTGGGTATAGAAGCGTTTTTGGAACCCAAGAAAATGCGTTCAGACGGAAGTTCTGAGGAATTTGAAACGCCAAATGCCTATAACAGCTTGTAAACACTGCTAAACTTGGTAACTCACCTTTAGCAGCATTTCGTTTAAAGGCATTCTAATAAAAAATAATAATAATAATAAAACGCTCTTAGACACGAACGCAGCTAAATGGCCGTTTTTTACACGTCAGCTTCTAACTGGCAAAAACATAGTTCAGGAGAGGTTGAAAAAGCGTCCCGTGTACATTAGGCCTTAACTGTAGGGGGGATGGGCTGCCTGGGACAACAAAGAGATGGCTGTTCCTGATCACTAGGAACAGCAGATCTCTGAGTTGTCCCCTGAGAGAATGGGGATCCGCCTCTCTGTACTGTGATCGCGGGTGGCCGGCGCACATCGAGTCTGCGGGACCCACGAGCATGCTCCCGCAGCGTACAGCGGGCGCGCGCCCACAGTTTCACATGCACAGACTGCCGTACGGGTACGGTGGTTTGCGCAGGACAGCCGACCTGCTGCCGTATATTTATATATACATTGGCTGGTCGGCAAGTGGTTAAACTGAATGGGATATTTTACAAGGTGATAGTTTACATATTCTTTAAGGCAGTGTTTCCCAACCCAGTTCTCAAGGCACACCAACAGGTCATGTTTTCAGGATTTCCCTCAGATGAAACAGCTGTGGTAATTACTAAGGCAGTGAAACTGATCAAATCACCTGTGCAAAATAATGGAAATCCTGAAGACATGACCTGTTGGTGTGCCTTGAGGACTGGGTTGGGAAACACTGCTTTAAGGAATACGGGGGTATCCTCTCCCTACCTCTAGCCTTCTGCCTGGATAGTGAACAAGTAGTAGCGGATGGGATTATTTTTCCGCTCTATCCTCCTAACAGCTACCTCCTCTCCCAAAGTTCTGTTGTACAGGGGATTCTCAAGAAAAAAATTGGGCACTTGCACTTCTTGCAATTTAAAAAATGCATTTAGCTTTAAAGTGGTTGTAAATCCTTACATATATCCAATGAAGTGACTGGTCTCAGGTGATACACTTAGATGAAACAAGTTGTACCTGTTTATCTGTGGGTCTTCTCTTCTCTACAGCCATTCAAAGGGCTGAATTTTAAAGCTTGTCTGAGATTTCAGAAAAAGGGGGTGGAGAGTTGAAGTTACACTTTGCATAGCTTGTTGAGGAGAGTTCTGACAACTGATTGGAGGAAAGGGACACCCCCCTCCCCCCCTTTCATTCATGCGGATAGCAGAGGAATGAAGCGTTAGACAAAAGTGCAATTTAGCGATGTTAACTACTTCCTGTCCAGCAATGTACCCATATGCCACTGGACTTTCAGTGGTTACATCGGGATGATAATTACAGCTGCAGGCATCACCCCGGTATTGTTTTTTAGAGCCGACCACTAACTAGCCACTCGATTGCTATTACAAGCAGCTGGAGGGTACGTCCCCCTTCCTCCCACCACCATCTAAGG
This sequence comes from Glandirana rugosa, assembly GCA_018402905.1. Taxonomy (NCBI): domain Eukaryota; kingdom Metazoa; phylum Chordata; class Amphibia; order Anura; family Ranidae; genus Glandirana; species Glandirana rugosa. The sequence continues at coordinate 396,699 of BLSH010255328.1, forward strand.
CCTGCTTGGGTTCTCCCATCCCACCAGGAGACTCAATGGACCAGTCTGGATCGGCTTTGATCGGCTGTTCCTGATAGTAACCTGGAAACAATGACATGACATCACTTCTGGCTCTGGCTCTGGCCATTTTTTTTCAAAACAAAAGCATTCAAAAACACAAATCTTGGTATTTTGAATGCTTTTAAGTGCAGAGGAGGGATTTGGGGTCTTATAGACCCCAGATCTCTCCATAAAGAGTACCAGTCACATACCTATTGCTGTCACACAGAGGTATACGTTCCTTGTGATAGCAATAAAAGTGATAAAAAAAAATTTTTAAAGCAACTGTGTAAAAATAAAAAAAATATTTACTCGGCTTTACGTCATCCTTTATATTTTACAAAACACTGGGTTATGTATTGTGTTTTTTGCATTCAAATTCAAAAAAAGTGCATTATTGCCCAGAAAACTGTGTTTGAAAAACCGCTGCGCAAATACCGTGTGACATAAAAGATTGCAAATCCACCCAATTTATTCTCTAGGGCCCCTGCATTAAAAATATAAAATATTTGGGGGTTCTAAGTGATTTTCTAGCAAAAAATGCTGATTGGTATATGTGAACAAATAGTGCCAGAAAAGGACCATGACTGGAGGTGTTTAATTGAGACAAATGTACACTATAGAGGGATATGCTTTGTTCATAATTCATGCCTGAGGTTTACAACTACTTTAACCACTTGCCGACCGCCGACCGCAGTCTGACGGCGACAGAGTGGCTCGTTATCACAAACCACCGTCATACGACGGCGGCTGCGATAACTAGTGCTGTGAGTGCGTGCGCGCCGCCGGAAGCGCGCTCACAGTGTCCGGGGAGGCCCAGGGAGCGGGTGCAGCGGACTCGATCACCGCCGGCTACCCGCAATGGCCCCCCCGCAGTGAGAGAACGGAGGTCCGTGTAATTAAACACGGATCTCTGTTCTCATAGAGGGGGAAGGGTGATGATCACAGGCTTCCTGTATATGGAAGCCATGATCATCCCCTTTCCCCAGCCAGGGCAGCCCACACACAGTTAGAACACGCCCAGGGAACACAGTTAACCCTTTGAGCGCCCCCTGCAGGTTAACCCCTTCACTGCCAATGGCATTTACACAGTAATCAGTGCATTTCTATAGCACTGATCGCTGTATAAATGCCAATGGTCCCAAAAAAGTGTCAATATGGTCCGACATGTCCGCTGCAATATTGCAGTACCACTAAAAATCGCAGATCGCCGCCATTACTAGTAAAAAATAAAAAAAAATTCTCATTGTCCGTAAACGCAGCAACTTTTGCGCAAACCAATCAATAAACGCCGAATGCGATTTTTTTTACCAAAAATTTGAGGAAGAATATAAATCGGCCAAAACCGATGTAAAAAAATGTTTTTTTATTTTTTTTTTGGATTTGTATTTTAGCAAAAAGTAAGAAATTTGTTTTTTTTTTTTTGCAAAATTGTCACTCTTCTTTTGTTTATAGTGGCGATCAGAAATGACGCAGAGGTGATCAAATACCACCAAAAGAAAGCTCTATTTGTGGGAAAAAAAGGACGCACATTTTGTTTGGGTACAACGTCGCACGACCGCGCAATTGTCAGTTAAAGCGATGCAGTGCCGAATCGCAAAAAGTGCTCTGGTCCTAAAGTGTGAAATCCTTCCGGGGCTGAAGTGGTTAAATAGTACATAAGCTGGATCTGTTTAACCACTTCACATAAATCACTGTATATAAATGGCGGTCAGGAGACGTGGATGTATCGAGGTATAGTCTGCAGCTACAGGCTATACCCCGGTACTGTCTATTAGAGCGGGTGGTCGGCTATCTGGTGATAACAGCCGATCCAACTCTGGGGACGCTCGCCCATTATCCCAGGCACCGGGAGGGCACCCCCTCCCACGGCTGTCTGCCACTCTTCCCCAGCCTCCCGTCCCACTGGGAGACCGGAGCGTCCATCTGGCGCGTCCGCTGGCTGTGTGGAGTCCTAATAGAAGCTGGAACCTGCTCTGATCGGGTCTCCGCAAAGTCACTTCCGGTTTACTCGGCGGCCAATGGCGCTGATTTTTTAAAAAAATACATTATTCAGAATCACCTTTTTTTTTTTTTTTAAGGAACATTGCTAAAAAGAACAATAAATAAAAATAAATAATAAGAATTTTTTTTAAAGCACCACCGTCCCCACGAGCTGGCGCAGCAAAGAAAACGCATACGTAAGACGCGCCCGCATATGAAAACGGTGTTCAAACCACACATGTGAGGTATCGCCGCGATCGTTAGAGTGAGAGCAATAATTCTAGCACTAGATCTCCTCTGTAACTCAAAACTGCTAACCTGTAGAAATTTTTAAACGTCGCCGATGGAGATTTTTAAGTGCCAAAGTTTGTCGCCATTCCACAAGCGGGTGCAATTTTGAAACATGACATGTTGGGTATCAATTTACTCGGCGTAACATTATCTGTCACAATATAGAAACAAATTGGGCTAACTTTACTATTGTCTTATTTTTAACTCAAAAAAGTGTTTGTTTTTTTATGGAAAAATGGTGCTCATAAGACCGCTGCACAAATACGGTGTGACAAAAAGTATTGCAACGACTGCCATTCTATTCCCTAGGGTGTTAGAAAAAATATATATATAATGTTTGGGGGTTCTAAGTAATTTTCTAGCAAAAAATACTCATTTTAACTTGTAAACAGCACATGTCAAAAATGGCTCCAGGGCTGAAGTGGTTTAAGACCCTCATAATCTAAGACATAAGGTAAAAAACACTCCAGGAGGTGGTGGTCATTGGTGGTGTCATTTATTTTATTAGTGCATATTGCAAAAGAAAAGCCTTTTTTATTTGGACAGTAAAATGTGTGATAATTTTGATAGTTTTCTATAAGGCAAGTCATTTTATCCTAAACAACCACCAGGCTAACATACAAATAAATGGCTAAAAGCCACTATATAAAGCTAACCTTATTACCGCCACAACTAAATATAAATAACGTTTCAAAACCAGCTGAGCAAAGAAGGTAATTAGTAAAATAGTATACAAAGATGGTGGGACTACCATGGCCTTCATTGGACATTAACCACTTCAATACTGGGCACTTAAACCCCCTTCCTTCCCGGACCAATTTTCAGCTTTCAGCGCTGTTGCAGTTTGAATGACAATTGCGCCGTCATGCAACACTCTACCCATATGAAATTTTTGTAATTTTTTTCACACAAATAGAGCTTTCTTTTGGTGGTATTTAATCACCTCTGGGTTTTTTATTTTTTGCGCTACAAATTAAAAAAGACTGAAGATTTTCAAAAACAATGCATTTTTCTTTGTTTCTGTTATACAATTTTGCAAATAAGTAATTTCTCTTCATACATTTTGACCAAAAATGATACTGCTACATTTCTTTGGTAAAAATAACCCAAATCGTGGTTTATTTGGTGTTGGCGGACAGACAGATGTTTTGGGGACTGTGACAAATGTGACGGGGACAGACAGATGTTTTGTGTATGGTGACAGATGTGACGGGGACAGACAGATGTTTTGGGGACTGTTTTATGGGGACACTAACATGTATGAGGACAGGGGTATCAGTGGTGCTTGGTGCACTGTGTGGGGGGCGATCTGTGAGAGCTTTCTGCATGAAAACATTTTCATGCAGAGAGTTGTCACAGAGCTGCAGCTTCCCCCCTTCCCCCCCGCACTGAGCTCTCACTGAGCTCGGCAGGGGGAGAACTGACACAGAGACGTGCGTCTCTGTTTACAATGTGACGGCTGTGATTGGACACAGCCGTCACATGATCGGGAGGGCCAATCACTCCGCCCATATCCCGATCTGTGCTCGGCTGGATCCTGTGATCATAATGATCATAGGATCGAGCCGCAGCGCCCCTCGTGGCCGCGCTGCGGGCACCCGTTCTGCAGGACGTAAATGCACGTCCTGTCAGAACGGTGAAGCTCCCACCCGGCCACTTTATATATACGGCTGGGTGGGAGGTGGTTAAAGGTTTCCGAACCTCTTTTTAGGATAAATTATAGGATTAACATAGGAAGAACAATAACAACCTTGAAATGTGAATACAGCTAAACACGGAAGTGAAAGTCTTCCATTATGGGGATTTCTCATTTACAGGCGGTCCCCGAGTTACACACAAAATAGGGTCTGTAGGTTTGTTCTTAAGTCAAATTTGTAAGTGGGAACAGGTACATTTTTTAAGTGTAGCTCCAGCCAAAAAAAACATTTTTAAGCTTTTTGAATAGCATAGGGAATGGCTAACACACCTGTAATGTTTGTTTTGCTGTCTGAGACAATGTTCAGAAGATTTCACCTCACTTTCTGTCCCAATGATTGGATTTTGAACATTCTCGGTTTTTGTGGAAACAGTCCTTGGTGATAAGGTATCAGTGGAGACACCTTTTTCTCATAATAACTCTTACAGGAGTGAATTTCCCTTCCTATGGGGAGATTTCCTCTCACTTCCTGTTGTCTACCTCTGTTTGTAAGTAGGAGTCATTTGTAAGTCGGATGTTTGTAACTAATGCCCCGTACACACGATCCGAAAATCGGACGATAGATCGTCCGTTTTTTTTTTGCATGCTAATCTCAGATCGAATCGGAAGAATATACTAAAGTCACGAATATTCTCGTACGACAGAATAAAAAATCGGAAGTGATGTAATGTGTTGTAGTGTATTTGTATTGTATTGTCGGACGACAACTGTACTGATTAAACGAAAATCGTACGATCGGGCACCATGCGATCAAAATTTTTATGCTTGTCCGATCGAATATTATCTGATGAACTGTCGTGATCGGCTCTCGTAAGCTGTGTACTAACGATCCGATTATCGTACGATCGCATCGTATGCGATATTTTTCGTCCGATTTTCGGATCGTGTGTACGGGCCATATGGGACCGCATGTATTCTGGATACTTGGACTGTATCAACTGCTTATTGACTAAATAGAAGTGGCTCTGTGTTCTTTAGAGGAACGCTATCCCTTCTGGCTTAAAACTCTGAACTCATTTTACAGCAGAACAGTGATCCTAATTTGGTTGGGCCAGGCCTTTTTGATTTCCAAGGTAGGCTGACTTTTATAGCTCTCCATCCCAAGTCATTATACTTGAAGCGGTTGTCTACCCCCAAAAGTGATTTTTACCTACAAGTAAGCCTATAATAAGACTTACCTGTAGGTAAAATGAATATCTCCTAAACCTGTACAGTTTAGGAGATATTCCACTTGCAATGCAGCCACTGACGTCACGGCGCATGCCGGAATGTCCGCCGGAAAGACGGGCTCCCGTGTGCATGTGTGGGAGTGACCGGAGCCGCGAACCTGGAAGAATCCACATAGCCAAGATGTCCGCTCCCTCTGCAGGGACCAGGCAGTCCTGCGAGAGCTTCGTTCTGAGGTAAGTATTTCATAATGAGCTAGTATGCGTTGCATACTCACTCATTATGCCTTTGCCTTACAGGTTTTTGGGGTTTTTTTCGGTATACAACCGCTTTAACTTCTATTTTCAGGTATTTATTTAGCACTGACAATCTACACAGCACTTTACATACGGTACATTTACGCTGGTCCCTGCCCTCAAGAAGCTTATAATGTAAGGTCCCTATCTCACATGCATACACGCACATACTAAGATCTGTTTGGACAGGAGCCAATTGATCCTCCACCACATTGTTGACGTGGGAGAAAACTGGCAAGCACAGGGAGAACATCTACCCCTCCTGACTGAGATTCAACCTGGGGACCCCAGTGCTGCAAGGTAGAGGTACTAACCACTAAGAATCTTCGGGAGTATTCAGACAGGTAAAACATATGTATCTCAAAAGTATTTAGCTGCTTGCCTGGATTTCAGCTTAAATCCCTAAACAAGACACCCTGTCATTCTTCACAAATGGTAGCATATTACACTGTCATGGTGCAGCCATATTGTTGGTGTATAAGAGCTGCAGTGTTGTGCTTAAGTCATAAAGTGATATGAAGTGTGAAGTGGTTAGGTGAGGCATTGCCCAGAGCAATATTATGATAGCATGATTCATCCTTTTCCAGCAATTAAACCTTCTAGATATGAGATGGTAATAAACTGTATACCCAGGAGATCCGTGTGAAGAGTAAAACACTGAAAGAGCGAGTTATAGATGTGTGACGTCAGGGTGGACTGGTGCTGAGCAATAATATTTGCATCACGCAGAAACAAAGGAAAGGTTTTCGTCCATAAATATAAATGAATCCCAGTATCAGTAGCCCATCTGTCATTGCTTTCCTTTACTTAAAACCACTTTTCTTTCCATCCTTCCATTGAAGTTGCATTTAGATAGGCCCAATCTATACAGAAAAAAATGAACTCCATATATTCTCTTATTGAAAGTTACATAGCTATAAGAAAATTTATATCATCCTTCACAAAGTTTGTCTGTATGAGCTAAAATTTCCTATATTCATTTAAAGGGCCAGCCTACCTTCAGCTGATAGATCAGCTACATGACTAAGGCAGCACATAGATGACTTGCTTTTCTTTCCTTCTATCACGAATGGAAGGAAATAAAATCACTCAATTCAATAGTGCTACAGGAGGCATTCCCCCATCAACACTAACTGTGTTGATAGGGGAATGCCTCCTGTAGCACTATTGTATTCTGCTGGTGGGGGGGCGCTGGGAGTTTTCCCGGCCGGCAGAATACAATGATTAATGGTAGCGGCTATAGCCGCTAGCAGTAATTGCATGTAGAAAAATCCAACAGGCTGGTTGTATCGACTTGGGTGGAATCAGTTTGTCCATGTGACGAAATCCAGTAGGTCCCTGCTGAACTGGTCGAATCTCGATCCATGTATGGTCAGCTTAACTGCCTTCTAATATCTTTAACTGATTCTCAATATCTGCTACCTCTGCCTATTTACCAAAGTTGTAAGACCGCTTGCAAACGGGGCCTTCAGGCGTTTTAGTGCTCCCAGGAGGGGAAGGTGCAGCGTTCAGCCCCCCCACAAGCAGCCTGTGGAAGTCTATGGCAAGCTGTTCCTGGAATAGGGCTGAACGCTGCACCAAACGGTATCAGAGTTTAAGGCACTGTGTGTTCGGGGAAGAAGGTCCAGAATGCATTCCAGACCTTGATACCTTAACACACAGGACCTTAACTCTGCTATCGCTCAGTATAGCGTTCAGCCCCATTCAGCGGCAGCCTGCCATAGACTTTGACAAGTTTTATGAACAGAGGAGATGAGTGAGCGGTGCAGCTTTCTTGCACTCATAGCGACTGATGATAACCCTGGCAGTGCTGGAAGATCAGCACTGCGTGGAGGACCTGGTGACAGTGAGTAGAAGATGTCTAGACCAGTGTTTCTCAACCTTTTTTTAGTCAAGGCACCCTTTAAAATTATGGACAATCTCAGGGCACCCTCTAGATTATGGACAGTCTGGAGGCACCCCATTCTAAAATATAAAAAACTATTCTAGTAGTTTTACATAACACATCAACATCCAGACACGTAGGACACCCAACGTTAGAAACAATTTATTCTTCCAAATCCAATACACTATTACACACGGGTACTGACTAGTATTCCAATGTTATTCTTCTCCCTCAGATGTTCTCCATCACTCAGCTAATGTGACCCCAGCACTTACAGAGAAGGGCAGGGGAGGGTCAAACAAGGATGCTGCGCAGATGACTGACATCTTTCTTATCAACTGATGATGTCATTGATTGTTAGGGCGCTGGCGGCTAGAAGGTCGTAATGGTGCATAATGAAAACCTGTAGCTAACTAAAAGGCAGGCTTCATCCGCCTGCTGGCTTGTATACAATTATGGGGCAATTTTTCAGGCATTTTGCCAAGGCACCCCTGAAGAAACCTCAAGGTACCCCACTGGGCACCCTGGTTGAAAAAGGCTGGTCTACATTAAGCAGCAACCAGCCAGACATAGTATACACTTCATTACAGGTTAGTTATGTCCCTGGTGCTTCATAAATAAATAAACATCAGCTTTAAGTGTCCATGCCGCTGCATTGTATGATGGACATTTCCTAAAGTTAAGTTGGCTGCCATGCAGTGAAATGAGGTGCCTCACGCTCAGCTGAAATAATGTAGTGCATGCAGTACTGGTACTTTATTTCAGTGCACTGCACCTGCACACAACTGCAACGCAGCGGTGTGAACCGAGCGCACAGGAGACCAGGCATTTTGCCTTGTCATGCACTGGGACTGCTCTGGAATAGCCACCAAACGCAGTTCCACTGCATCTGGTCTGAATCATCCCTACAAACTAACAGAAAATCGTACAAAAAATCCCGCTTTCGAAGTGATCGTACGATAATCTGATCGTGAGTACACAGCTTTCATCTGAAATTTTCGGAAGGGGCAAACACAAAAATGTTTCTCGTGCAATACCAGATCTTACGATTTTCTAATCTAATTTTTTAAGCAGTATAGTTTTCATCCAAACATACAATACAAATACACTATAACACATGACATCATTCCCAAATTTTTATTCTGTCGTGCGAGAATTTTAATACTTTAGTAACCTCTTGATTTTAGATATGGAGACTAGCATGCAAAAAAAAACAGACAATCGTTCGTCTAATAATCTCATTGTGTGTACTAGGCTTTAAGCTAAGCTTTGGACAAGCCACTGAATGAATGAATACATATTTTTCAACTGACCTACCTGCCAGAAGACTTGTAATTCCGTCAGCTACTCTAAACAGTGTGCATGCATTGCATACTAGCACATTATGAAACACTCACCTTGGAACGAAACCCGCCAGGGCTGACACCTTCCCCCAGTCTTTCATCTGGCTACATGATTGGCCGGAGTGCGATGATGTCACTCCCGAGCAAGCGCACAGGAGCCCTCGGTTTCGGCACAAAGCTCTGAAGGTCTGGCATGTTATGCTGGACCCAGTGGCGACCGGTGGTATATTTTTTTTGGGGGGCGGCAAACAGCCAATCCCCCCCCAGTCGGGTCACCCGCACCCTGCACCCCCACTCCCCAGTCGGTCGGTCAGTTGGTCGGTCAACACTTACCCGGGCAGCGCTTCCCCCCAGGCAACAGGCGGCCGGTTTCCCCTGCGTCTCCTCTTCGGCATCATGGCGGTGTCCTTGCCATGCATCTCCTCCCTCCTCCTCACTTGCCAATAGGGTAGTTTCTCTCTTCGGCCAATCGGGAAACGGGTCTCAGGACCCAATTCCCGATTGGCCAGGAGGCAGAATCAGTGGGACAATAGTGAATATTCATTCGCTATTGTCACACAACTGGGTGGGCATCGGGCGCAGTACTCTGCGCCCCAAGTCCGCCCTTTTTTGAAGCCTATTACAGCTTCTGGCCCTAATCTTGTGCTTCAAAAAAAAAAATCCCCCATTGGAATCCATGCATCTAGCACCCTGCATGTAGATCAGGGGTCCAGACACATGGATACGGGGGGCGGCGCCCATGTGCCCCTTATGGACAGGCCGCCACTGCTGGACCTTCAGAGTGTATGCGCTGGTGATGATCTCCTAAATGTGGCATGTTTAAGAGATATTAATTTTACCTACAGGTAAGCCTTATTATAGGTTTACTACTGCTTTAATAAGTAAAATGAAATATGATTTCTCTATTTCTGCTTTTTGTTTTGGATACAGTATTTTTTTTATTAGTAAATCTCCATCCCGATACATCCCGGTGACTTGAATGTTGTTTGAACGTACTTCAAAAATTTGTTTGCTTTTAACATTCCATTTTGGAATGAATGGAGTTGCTCGAATGAAAACCGCACAATCCTTTAGAAAGTTGCTAGTTCAAGAAAAATTTTCTACACTGCTCCTTCAAATTTTCTCATTACCATGGTCCAAAGACAAACATTGATTTGACCCCACTAACAACTAGAAAACTGAAAGATTATTCTTAAAACCATCCGCCCATACTGCGCAGTTCATTATCCAACAGGAACACCAATGGCCTTCTTCAGTAAACAGGGTAAGGTGAAAAACTCAGATAATCAGAAATCACTTGAAACTAAGTCCAGGTTCACATCAATGCAGCTGCACTTTCTGCATTTTTCCCCCATTTTTTTTACTGCAATTTTGTTGCATTTTGTGTATTTTTTTTGGGGGGGGGGATTTGTTCCTAGGCAGATTTAAAAATGCGAAACGCAAATCACGGTAAAAACGCATAAAAAAAACTCCATTGAAGTATATTGCATGCAAAACGCAAACTGCAGTGAGAAAAAAAGTCCCTGACCATTTCCAAAAAACGCAACGTCGCAAAACGCACATATGGGAACTACATCCATAGGAAACCATGTTAAATTGAGTGTAGTGCGTTTCTGCACACTGCAAAATGTGGTAAAAAACGCATAGGTGTGAACCTAGGGTTAATCAGTACTAGATGGATCCTGGCTGGTAGATATGGGTTCCATGCTTAAGACTTTTCTCATGGAATGTTTTTTACCTAAATTCTGAAGGTGAAATTATAGATATTATATAATTATCGGTTTTCTGTGTTTTATGTTTTTGTTTCTAACTGTTGCCCAATGAATGCATTTGCTTACTAGTACAAATACAGGGGGCATATCAGGGTTGCATCCATCGGTTCCCGCAGGCAGCAAAAGGCGGTAAAAACAAGTGGTTGATCCCCGTTTTCACCACTCACCGACCTTCTACCTACAAATAACATGACAACAATAAGGTCCATTCACATTGCTTGTGGTAAATTTAACTTGGCATGCCATGCTTGGCAGGTGGTACTGCTTGCTAAACAAGCCCATTGAAATCAATGGGAATGCACCCCGACTGCGTGGCAAATGCTTGGCACACTACTATGACACATTATTTCAGTGCAAAATCCCCATTGGAGGCTGAAGAAAAAATATAGGCATTCAAATGGCAGCAGTATTGCCTCCTGAACACCTTCAAACTTCCACTTAGCCACCTTGGAGATCGTTTTTTTAGAATGGAGGTAAAGTCTGCTGCCTATGTGAAAAGGGCTATATATATATATATATATATATATATATAGAAACATAGAAACATAGAAAAGTGACGGCAGAAAAAGACTGAGTAGTCCATCGAGTCTGCCCCTTTTTATTTATTTATTTATTTTTTTTTTTTTTTTTTTTTT
>BLSH010255328.1:411894-436632 GCA_018402905.1 Glandirana rugosa
CAAAGATAACACGTCCCTTAGCGGACTACTTTTGTTTCTATAGACCTACTACGGACGTCGACGTCCGTAGTAAGTCTATAGCGGTGAGGTTCAGGGACTGAAACATACTTCCGGTCACTTAGAGACGAGTGAAGGACTAATAAATATAGTGGACGACCACCTGTGGTCACCTGGCGTTTTAGACATTTATTACAGAAAGAAATAATACCAGTCTCGTCATATTAATGTATCAGTATCAAAATTTTACATTTTGTTATAAAAAGGATAAAACAGTCAGTCCATATACAATTAATCACGTAGACTCTTAATACATCAGAAGATAGGTCGGTCGTACTCTTTGGATTCCAAGAAATCTACACTAATTAAGCACCAATTTGGTCAACAGCCCACCTCTATTGCATATGCTAATTGACAACACCCAGTATTCAACACCTCAACAGCACTTAGCAAACAAACACTTAATAACTTTATTTATTTTTTTTTATGCAAATGTGGTACGAAGGCAGAGTGAAAACAGATGAAAAAAGAACCTTAGGTTTCTCATGCTGGCTGGATAGAAGACTACATAATTCTCAGATGCACTAATTAACATATACCTGACTGACAAAATAGGAAAAATATTGTTTTACATTTTAAAACTATGACTATGTAATTATACTGCTCTGACCATAATAAAGAAAGACATTATTTACAGATTTTGCGGTCCACTGGTGTCCACCAGCAGGTGATATAAATAATCAGGAAGTGAGCAGAGATTCACTGGCCTTCATACAAAGTCAGGGACTTGGAGTGGCGATATCTGAATGATGCCTGCAGCTGCAGGCATCATCCAGATATCTTTGTTTTCATCAGGCGATTCCCTGCACAATAGAAACAATCATAGCGGCTGTTTTCACCTCCAGCGCATCTCCGGACTCACCCATGCAATCGACGAGCCAGAGAATGAACCTGCCGGCGGCGGAAGTTTACCAGAGAGCTGACCAAGAACCAGATGGTCTTCGGCCTTCACTATGACCCTCAGAGGCCGGAAGTGACGCCATGGCGTCACTATCGGTGTCGGCAGATACAAATACTGATTTTTTTTTTCTTTTGAAGAAAGATTTACTTTTTTTTTTTATCTCAGGCTTTCCAGCATAGAGGAGAGATGTATGGACCTATAGACCCCAGATCTCTCCATAAAGAGGACCTGCATGCCCAATTCCTATTATAAGGGATGTTTACGTTCCTTGTAATCGGAATAAAAGTGATCAAAACGTTAAAAAATTTAAGGGCAAGTGTAAAAATAAAATTTTTTAAATAAAATAATTGATAAAAAAAAAAATCTAAATCGCCCTGTCTCCACGTGCATGCACGCAGAAGCGAACGCATACGTAGCTCGTGCCCGCATATGTAAACGACATTTAAACCACACATGTGAGGTATCGCCACAAACGTTAGAGTAAGAGCAACAATTCTAGCACTAGACCTCCTCTGCAACTCTTAAGCTGGTAACCTGTAAAAAAATGTAAAGCGTAGCTTATGGAGATTTTTAAGTACCAAAGTTTGGCACCATACCACAAGTGTGCGCAATTTTAAAGCGTGATATGTTAGGTATCTATTTATTCAACATAACAGCATCTTTCACATTATAAAAATAAAATTGGGGAAAATACTGTCTTTTGTTTTTTAAATATTGTCAAAGTGATGCCTTTATTGCAGTGGTTCTCAACTCCAGTCCTCAGGCCCCACTAACAGGCCAGATTTTCAGTATTACTTTGGGGAGATGCAGACTAGAATACTGCAATCACTGAGCAGCAAATTATATCACCTGTGATGTATTTCAGTTATCCTGCAAACCTGGCCTGTTAGTGGGTCCCGAGGACAGGAGTTGAGAACCACTGCTTTATTGGCTAATCAAAATATGAAAAAGAAGCTTTTGGAGATTTGATAGTTTGCAATATTTTTAGATGTTTAATTAGCCACTAATATATTTAGCCATCTCTATATGTGTACATATTTCTGGCTAACAAGAGTTTAAAAGTTTGCAATTTTTGTCTCCTCTATCTATATATTTATTCCTGGCCAATGCATACAATTATTTTTTTTCTTTTGATGGTTAGACAAAAAAATGCGTGTATTATTACATGTTGTCATTTTATCATCCTGCTTGTTTTTTAATGCATGGCAGGAGTCAGGTTACCATCAGATTAACTGCCTCTCAAGGAACTGAAGTAAGGGATTATGGAGTGGTAATCAAACCCCTGCCGTGCCCTGTTGACATTAGAGCCACACGTGAGTTTTTAAGGCTTCACATTTTGAAAAGCCTCAGGGTTGTCAACACAGCTCAGGCACAGATGACTGCAGAAGACGTCTCCAGGGATGTGGGCGAGGTCTTCAGTTACTAGAGCATGCTGAAGTAGTGGCAGACAGGCCCTTCTGAGCGTCTGTAAACACATTCATGGACGGAGTCCTTTCATTGTCCCATTGTCAGGAATAGTGCCATGGTTGTCCCTCTTTTCACTTGTTGTCTCCTGATCTTTGCACCAGCAGAAAACATGCCCTGTAATAGCAGCGTTAGAGACTTTTTTTAAATGGACAGTATGCTCAAAAACTTCTATTGTGTTCTCTTCTAAGAAGGCTTTACTGTGCTTTGCTTTTTGGTTTATTTAAGGTGGAACTAAAGCCACAGATACTCACCTGTTTTTGAATGGTCCAACATGCATGAGATCCCTAGTCCCAGGTCCATCTATCTTGGGAGCGAACAAGAGAGGGTAACTAAGTTCCTATACAGAGACATAACTAGAACCTTCAGGGCCTCGGTGCAAGAAATTATGAAGGGCCCCCCTGACCAGGGCCCTTCCCTTTTCCTGCTGATCCTGGGGCCCTTTACTCCTATCGCGGGTCCCTTTATTACAGTCCCGCACAGCAGCTGCTGGTGTATAAGGGGCGTTGGGTGCCGTCTCCCCGCCGCTGACAAGTAAACAAAAAAAAAAACAGCCCGGCCCCCCTGCAGGAGGCACCGGTACATTGACTTTTCTTTTTTTTTTTTCTCGGCTCCTTGCTGTCAGCTGACAGCAAGTAGAGAGCCGATTGGTCAGTCATTAAAGTCTATGTGTGTGCGCTGAACAAGCGTCTGATTGGCTGCCCCCTGAGCCATCAGAGCCAATGATTCTCTGCCATTGGCTGCTGTGGGCGGGGGTGGAACTGTGGCGGACGTGTTGGCTGTGTGATTACTCACACAGGCGCAGCACTCCGCCGGGTTTCAGTCCCGAGCTGCTCACCATCCGCTCAGCATGCTGACCGCAAGCCAATCTCTGCATAGCCTGCTATTAGATGCGGTAAGTGCGGGACTTGTCCCGACTTCGGGGGGGGGGGGAGTGGGGCGCCACAAGTCCCTATCTGGTGCTCTGTATGCCCTATCTGGTGCCCTGTATGCCCTATCTGGTGCCCTGTATGCCCTATCTGGTGCTCTGTATGCCCTATCTGGTGCTCTGTATGCCTTATCTGGGACCCTGTATACCCTATCTGGGACCCTGTATACCCTATCTGGTGCTCTGTATGCCCTATGTGGTGCCCTGTATGCCCTATCTGGTGCTCTGTGTGCTCTATCTGGTGCCCTGTATGCCCTATCTGGTGCTCTGTATGCCCTATCTGGTGCCCTGTACGCCCTATCTGATGCCCTGTATGCCCTATCTGGTGCTCTGTATGCCCTATCTGGTGCCCTTTATGCCCTATCTGGTGCCCTGTCTGCCCTATCTGGTGCTCTGTATGCCCTATCTGATGCCCCATATGCTTTATCTGGTGCTCAGCATGCCCTATCTGGTGCCCTGTATGCCCTATCGGATGCCCTGTATGCCCTATCTGGTGCTCTGTATGCCCTATGTGATGCCCTGTATGCCCTATCTGGTGTTCTGTATGCCCTATCTGGTGCTCTGTATGCCCTATCTGGTGCTCTGTATGCCCTATCTGGGAGCCTGTCTACCCTATCTGGGACCCTGTATACCGTATCTGGGGCTTTGTATACTGCTATCTGGTGACTCTGTATACAGCTATCTGGTGACTCTGTATATTGCTATCTGGTGACTCTGTATACCTTTCTGTGATGCTGTACACCCTATCTGGTGATGCTGGGCTGTATACTCCTGACACAAGGGGTGGAAACTATAAGGGGTGGGGCTTATGAGAAGTGGGGAGGCAAAAAGGAAGGGCGGGGTCTGGCGCCCCCCCCCCATCCTAAAATTTCACCAGCCGCCACTGGTCCCACAGCAGCACCCTTTCACAAGTTCTGCAGCAGGCGCCCTTTCTGCCATCTTTGGGCCTCCCCATGGAGGTAAAATGCCAGGCCCCGTCCCAATTGCAACCTTTGCAATCCTGATAGTTTTTGATTTTTATTTTAATTTTATTATTTTTTTACCATTTCATTTTATTTCTTTTATCATTTAATTTTTTATAATTTTTTACAATGTATTTCCGTTGGGGGGCTTTGATGAGATATCAGGGGTCTAAATAAACCTCAACCCCCCCCAATCTCCATCTGCACAGAATGAATGGACAGGAATAGTTGAGTACCAAGCCTCCCATTCATTCAGAAATGGAAGTATAGTAAAAACAGTTTAATATGCTTCAGTTATGAATGAACCAATTGGTACCAATCACTGGCTCTGTCCATTCAGAAAAGGAAGGAGCCGGTAAATGACAAATTTACTGACCCATTCCCATCTCTCCATCATGACACATCTTCTACAGCAGCTGGCAGGAGAGAGGAACGGGGAAGACAGCAGTTCTGTGGGGGCGAAAGAGGGAAGCACACAGGGACCCTGGGAACAGCAGAAGACAAGAAAGCTGAATAGGAGGGGCGGGGGGGGGGGGGGGAACAGCATATAGAGGAACCAATCTCCTTCATTAGGAGGAAAATGAGGAGATTGTTTCCTCTAATGCCGCCCCCGCCACCCCTCCTTTCCAGGTGTACAAGGGAGGCACACCGGCCCCCTGGAGCATGTGGCCCAGTTGCAATTGCAACCCCTATCGTTACGCCCCTGTTCCTATATACAGTGGGATTGGGTTGCCAACTGTCAGTAAATTCACAGACAGTTTGTAAAATCCATGGTTTTTACATATGTCCATGAATGTCTGTTACTGACATGCAGTCTACATGATATACATATACGGACTGATGTAAAAAATCAAGGATTTTGTCAAACTCTCCACAAATTTACTGACAGTTGGCAACCCTGCAGTGGGCACATGGAGAAAGAAAGTAGACATCCTCTAACAGGAAGTCAGATCACAGCAAAAAAAAAAAAAAAATTGGAGATTTGGAGAAGGCTGAGAGCAATAGAAGATACTTTTTGAAATAAAGAGGTTGTAAACCCTCCTTTTTTAAAAAATAAAAATAACAAACATGTTATACTTACCTGCTCTGTGCAATCCTTTTGCACAGAGCAGCCCTGATCCTCTTCCTCTGGGGTGCCCCGTCAGCGCTTCAGGCCCCTTCTCTTCATTGGGTGCCCCCATGGAGAGCCACTTTCCCTGGGGGTACCCATGAGGGCAGCTATCAATCTGTCTAATGGGAAGAGAGACAGCAGCTGGAACTGCTGCACTCGCTGGATCTGGTTGGGTTTAGCCAGCGACGGACCCATCCATGCATTCAGCCCCCTGATCTCCATAGCCCGCAACCCGCCACAACCCAGCTGCTGCCCGCCCAAGCAATGGGGTGAGTGCGGGGGGGGGGGGGTGCCGCCGACTGACCGACCAACCACCAGCTGCCACTGGGCTCAGGTAAGAAAAGGGGGGGGGGTCTGGGGGAGGAGCAGCAAAGAAGGTTTTTCATCTTAATGCATAAAATGCTTCAGGGTAAAAAACCATGAGGCTTTACAACCATTTTAAGAATACATACAAAAACATTTGTTTGGTCACTTTAAAGCTGAACTTTAACAAGATTTTTTTTAAATTTAAATTCTGCTCTGTAAAAAAAAAGAAAAAAAACAAGGTACCAGTAGGTCCTGTTTGCTGCTGAAAATTATAGCTTCACTGATGTTGGATACTAGTGCCAGTGCTATAACTGAGAGTTCACAGAGTGCAAAGCGTTCTGTGAATAGAAAAAGGGAGACGAGGAACTTGTAAACTATAAGATCTTCCCCTGTCCATTCGCAGAAATTCTTACATATTATAAGCAGAATACAAGACTTGTGGTGAATGGACAAACGGAGAGGAGAGGGCAGCTACACGACACGATCCCCACAGTGTATGAAAGCTTGGACTCTGAATTGTAGAGCTGGATGAAGACCAATGATATTAGTATCCGGCATCAGTGAAGCTATAATGAGTCAACCCTATACAGCAGCAACCAGGACCCAGGATTACCATTATTAGAGGTAACGCATTTGTAAACAAATCCTGGAGTTACATAGAAACATAGAAAAGTTACGGCAGAAAAAGACTGAGTAGTCCATCGAGTCTGCCCTTTTTTATTTATTTTTTTTTTTTTTTTTTTTTTTTTTATATATATTTTTTTTTTACAGTTTCTTTTATTATAGTGATGCAATTTAAAGAGGAATTGGAAGCAAATGTTAACCCGTTTTGAAGGGTTTTTATGTACTAAAAAAAATCTGACTGTTCTGTAATAAAATAGCTCAGTTGCCATCTGATATTGGAGAACAATCATAAGATCCAGCCATTTACAGTCAAATCAGGAAATGTTCCTATGTGTAGACACCTCCCTAGCTGATCTGGCCTGGGGAAGAGGATTTTCGTGGCACATCACTGTTGTTTTTATCTGAGACAAACCTGTAATATGGATCAGTGTAGTGATTTTACCCAACAAGCTGCTTAGATAAAATTTGCCTGCATTGCACAGGTCAACTACTCGTTTTTTTCTCCTTGGAAAAAAATAATAAATGCAATCCTGCAAACATATGCATCTCTTTAAAAAAGTGAATTTTAATGTCATCTTCCCAATTGATTTTAAAGCGGAGTTCCACTTAGAATTTTTTTTTACCTCATTCAAGTCCTTTGCCTATATAGACTTATTTTTGAAGGAAAAAACATTTCATACTCACCCTAAGTCGCTTGTTGCTAGGTGGTCTTTGTAATCTGCCCCTTTTTGGTCCTAGGCTCTTCTCCTCACTTCCTGCTTCACTTCCTGCTTCCCCTGGCCTCCTGGGAGATGTGACTCATCATTTCCCAGGAGTCAGTGGGCTTCCCTGTACTGTAAAATCGTGTTATTTCCAGACAGGTAATTACACGATTTAAGGCAGACTGAGTTCGAGGAGTGCATGATGGTTACCCACCATGCACTTCTTTCAGGAAGAGATGCCAGGAGACTACGGATGGGCTTCAGATGCCCTCACCTAAAATGGAAAAGTCCAGCAGTGAGAGAAACGAAATTGTGAGTAAAAAATACATGTAATTACTAGGCGGTTTGAAAGTAAGGAAACAAAAGGTTACATCTATTTAGTATTAAAAGAGTGGATGCCAAAAAAAACTCCGCTTTAGGCTCCATGCACACTGGCCGCTATCTGGGCTCTCTCAGCGTCGGGCAGAAGACGCTGCTCACAAAACGTTCTTTTGTAAGCAGCGTTTACCGTCGTTTATCGGCATCTGCGTTTTTGGGCGTTTTTTTTTTCTTCATTGGCTTCCATTGACTGCAAAAAACATCAAACGCCGTTTACCGGCGTCAATGAGTGTTTAGCGGCGTTTAGCGGCGTCGGGTGTTTTTTGTGGTCAAAAGAACGACGTTTGAACGCCAATTCAGGACGTTCAGATAACAGCTCAAAAACGCCACTGCTGATAAATGACAATTAACGTCCATGTGTGCATGGACACATAGGATAACATAAAGTGGCGTTTTTGGGCTGTTAAAAAAAAACGCCAAAACGACCAAAAACGGTCGTTTATCAGATACAGTGTGCATGGAGCCTTAATGTGTTTTTGCCAAAATAATAACATTTTGCAGAAATCTACCAAATTTTCTAGATAATTTCAGGGAACTTCGAGCTGTTGGTTTCATTTAAGACCAACCAGCGCTTGCCATGCTCCTCTGCGCAGCAGACAAATTTGTTGCAGACTTCATTATGAGAGATTTCAATATCATCATGGTGACTGTCATATAAAGTTTGTAAGACATAATGGGTCTCATAAAAGTGTTTAAAATGAGATCTATCTGTCTTGCTTAAAGGGTTCTTAATTTCTCCAAGTGGTGGTGAAAAAGAAAGCCAATTGGGTGATCAGTGATTGTGATTAAGAAAATACAAGCAGTTCATCCTTGAGAATCTTTCATTTTCAGAGCCCAGTGAACCAGAAATTTCTGGAATCTGCAGCTTTTTCTTACCTCTTCCAACTTTTTGATTCTTGACATCTCCTTGACATGGGTTACTGTTAAAATGTGGCCTAGGGCAGATGTTATCTAGTGGTATAATCAAATTAGTTCAGTGTTAGTTGATATGGGTAGGGTTGGGCTAAAGCAGAGAGTATAGATAGGGTCAGGTTACAGAGTTTGCAGGGTCGGCAAAGCCATAGTCATTTGGTGCTTCTAGCTTTAGGACCATAGAGCTACTAGATTTGAGCAAATTGCACTGGGTAATCCTGCATTGTGATATAACACTGCTTATCAAAAACTCTAAATATACTATAACCAATTGTCAGTCCACACTCTGTCACATTACAAATTAGCAAACAGATATGTGACCTGCAATAGATTGGTGTGCCGCTCAGGCTCTGTGTGGACCAGTATATGTGGACGTTTGCAGCTGCTGCTGGGAGTGCCGGCAAGGGATGGAGCATGGCCTAGCTCCTGCTATAGCAGGAAAGGAAAAGGGGAAAGAGAGGAGGTAATCCCTAAAGCCACACATCCATCCCGTTCCGTAGTAGTATCAGAAGTGGCAACCTCAGCCTGGCTCCAACCAGGCCATGCCCCCATGTTTCACTCTGCCTCCTGGAGCCTAGTCATGGGGGTAGCAAACAGTTATGTCAGCCATTCTCACCCAAGGTTTTATGGAACCTAAAGCCTTGTACACACGTACAGATTGTTGGCCAACCGAACGTCCAACTTTTGTCCAAATTGGCTGTTGGCGGTTGTGTCTAGCGTACTGACGGTAGTCAAGTAATCGCCAACAAAGCGGAACGTAGTGACGTGTTACGAGCGTATAACCAGGAAGTTCAGGTGAATGGGATTTGTGAATTAGGAACACAGGTTTATACGACCAAACACTTCCTAGATTCCGAGCATGCGTGTTTCCACTTCCAACTTTTTGTTAGCCAACTTCTGTACACACGAGCCAACAATCGGCCAATGCCTTGTTGGCCAACAAAAGTTTTCTAATCTTGTCAGCCAACTGCTGTTGGAAGACAATTGGAAATCGGCTGTTGAATCATGTGTACTAAAGGTCGGATTATCGGCCAACAGGCTGTTGGACGACCATTGTTTGCTGATAATGGGACCATGTGTACGGGCCTTTAGAGTTCCTTCAAAGCCTGCTAAGGGTTCCTTGATCAATAATATACAAGAAAAAGAAGGCCACGACTACTAAAAAATGACAGAACGCAGTCCCTTAAAACATGTAAAAACCTAAAGAGAATATTTTACCCATAGGACGTTCATGAGTTGTGCCAAGTAAGATTGATAACAATTTTCTTAAAAAGTACAAAATGTATTCTATATTAAAGTTAAAGCCAGACATATTGGACAATACATGTGGTATAATAAAATAAACACAATATACATATGTTGATATAGATTAGTTAAAAATACAGTTGTGCTCATAAGTTTACATACCCTGGCAGAATTTATGATTTCTTGGCCATTTTCCAGAGAATATGAATGAGAACACAAAAACATTTCTTTCACTCATGGTTAGTGTTTGGCTGAAGCCATATATTATCAATCAACTGTGTTTACTCTTTTTAAATCATAATGATAACAGAAACTACCCAAATGACCCTGATCAAAAGTTTACATACCCCAGTTCTTAATACCATGTATTGCCCACTTTAACATCAATGACAGCTTTAAGTCTTTTGTGGTATTTGTGAATGAGGCTCTTTATCTTCTGAGATGGTGAAGCTGCCAATTCCCCTTGGCAAAAAACCTCCAGTTCCTGGAAATTCTTGGGCTATCTTGCATGAACTGCACGTTTAAGATCTCCCCAGAGTGGCTCAATGATATTGAGGTCAGGAGACTGAGATGGCCACTCCAGAACCTTCACGTTATTCTGCTGTAGCCAATGGCAGGTCAACTTGGCCTGTTTTGGATCATTGTCATGTTGGAATGTCCAAGTACGTTCCATGCACAGCTTTCTGGCTGATGAATTAAAAAGTCCCTCTAGGATTTTTTTGATAACATACTGCATTCATCTTATTATCAATTTTGACCTGTGGCTTTGTAACTCACACATCCCCAAAACATCAGCGATCCACCTCCATGTTTCACAGGCCTTGTTGACTCCTCTCCAAATGTAGTTTATGGTTGTGGCCAAAAAGCTAAATTTTGGTCTCATCACTCCAAATGACTTTGTGCCAGAAGGTTTGAGGCTTGTCTCTGTGCTGTTTGTCGTATTGTAAGCGGGATACTTTGGCATTTGCGTAGTAATGGCTTTCTTCTGGTGACTCTACCATGCAAACCATCTTTCTTCAACTACCTCCTTATTGTGTGTCTTGAAATAGCCACACCACATGTTTTCAGATAGTCCTGAAGTTATTTGTGAGTTTTTCTTTGCATCCCGAACAATTTTCCTGGCAGCTGTGGCTGAAATTCCTAGTTGGTCTACCTGACCGTGGTTTGGTTTCAACATAACCCCTCATTTTCCACTTCTTGATTAGAGTTTGAACACTGCTGATTGGCATTCTCAATTCCTTGGATATCTTTTTATATGCCTTTCCTGTTTTATACAGTTCAACTACCTTTTCCTGTAGATCCTTTGACAATTCTTTTGCTTTCCCCATGACTCAGAATCCAGAAACGTCAGTGTAGCACTGGATGAAAGATGCAAGGGTCTGTCAGAAGTCCAGAAACTCATTGACCTTTTACACACACACACTAATTACAAGCAAACAGATCACAGATGAGGATGGTTACCTTTAATAGCCATTCAAATCCCTTTGTGTCAACTTGTGTGCATGTTATCAGGCCAAAATCACCAGGGTATATAAACTTTTGATCAGGGTCATTTTGGTAGTTTCTGTTGTCATTATGATTTAAAAAGTAAACACAGTTGATTGATAATAAATGGCTTCAGCCAAACACTAACCTTGAGTGAAAGAAATGTTTTTTTGTGTTATCATTCATATTCTCTGAAAAATGGCCAATAAATCATAAATTCTGCCAGGGTATGTAAATTATGAGCACAACTGTATACAATATTGCAAACACATTCAGAGAGATGCACATTTGAACTGAGATCTCTTGACGCGTTTCGTGGAACAGCGCCCACTTCCTCAGGATAAAGACAAATTTAGTGCATCTATGGAGAGACTATGTCAGAAAAGAAGACCAAAATAGATAATAAACTGATATATGTATATATATATATATATATATATATATATATATATAAAACCACTATAGATGCACAAAAAATGCAATCTAAAGGATAGATGTATAAAGCATAACAATGGCGTGGGAGTAAATCCACAGGGTAAGCTCTGTCCGGGAGCTGAAAATGGGCCTAGGTTCGAGGTAAAAATTAAAAATAATAAAAATGGTGATAGTGACAATGAAAGTGCAAGAAAAAGAGAAGATGGTGAACCATTGAAGTATTTGTATATCGCTATCTTATCTCCTCTCAAGCCTCTCTTCTCCAGGGCGAATACTTTAATGTTTGTAGTTGTTTCTTGTAACTGAGGTCCTCCAGTTCCCTTATTAATTTTGTTGCCCTTCTCTGGATTCTCTCCAGCTCCAGCACATCGCTCCTGAGGATTGGTGACCAGAATTGGACAGCATACACAAGATGTGGCCGAACCAGAGTTTTATAAATTGGCAGGATTATCGTTTTATCTCTGTATATTATGCATGCTGATAGTCTGCTGGCTTTGCTTGCTGCAGCTTAGCATTGCATGCCGTTGCTGAATCTGTCATCTACTAGGACCCCAGATCTTTTTCCATCCTGGATTCCCCCAGAGGTTCTCCCCCTGGTGAGTAACTTGCATTCATAATTTTAGTCCCCAAGTGCATTACTTTTACATTTTTTAACATTAAACCTCATTTGCCATATAGTTACCCACCCATTTATTTTATTGAGGTATTCTTGTAAAGTTTCTATATCCTGCTGTGAAGTTTTTTCCCTACTTAGCATTTTATCATCAGCAAACACTGAGATTGAACTAGTTATCCCATCCGCTTTATCATTTATGAATAAATTAAAAAGAATTGGTCCCAGGACAGAGCTATAGAGTACCCCACTTACCACTCCAGACCAGTCTGAGTACATGCTATTTACCACCACCCTTTGGACATGCTTCTGTAACAAATTTACTAACATGTACAAACCCTATGGTCTGAGCCTACAGGCCTCAGTTTGTAAATTAACCGTTTGTGGGGACTGTATCGAATGCTTTTGCAAAATCCAGATGCACCAAATTTACATGCCTTCCCTTATCTAGATGGCAGATCACTTCCTCATAGAATGTTAACAGGTTGGTTTGGCAAGAACGACCTTTCATAAAGCCATGCTGATCACTACTAACGATACTGTATTCATCAGCAATGTAGTGGATATAGTCCCTTATCATCCCCTCCAATAGTTTACATACTATTGATGTTAGACTTACTGGCCTGTAGTTTCCAGGCATATATCTGTGCCTTTTTTGTTCAATTTTGGTACCATGTTGGCCCTTCACAAATCAGCTGATACCATTCCTGTTAGTATGCTGTCCATAAAAATTAGGAAGAGCGGTCTTTAAGGACTCTCGGGTGTAAACCATCCAGTCCTCATTTATTTGCATTAAAGTACAACTAAAGGCAACATACATATTTTAGTAAATCCTCATATAAATACCTGAAAGTTACACATGGTAATAAACATAATAACTGAAATGATTATTTTCCTACCATATAGCTGCAACTGTGGTCTGTAATCCCCCTATTCATTCCTTCTTTGCTGCATTGTGTTTGTAATAATAGGAGGAGTTTAGCAGAGCTCAGATGCTTCCTTTCAGTGAACTAGCTTCTTATCTCCCAGTCCTCCTGCCTTCTATCATGCTCAGTCTATTTTACATAACACACACCCATCTGCCAATCAATAGCACATAGTAAAACAGGCACAAGTCAGTACAGGTTAGTTTGCACACGGATCTGTCTATAAATCTGTGTGCTTCTCCCTGCCTGCTCTCCTCTGGTAATTGGTAAATTGACAGAAAGAAATCCAACCTAGGAGCTGGCTGTATAGTTAGGGGCGGACAAAGATGGGGAAAAGGTGGGAGTGGGCGAGGCTTCATGGGTCAATCATGGGCAGAGCCTAATCAGGACTTCTTTGTAGAATGAATGCCTGATATTTCCATGTACTACAAGTAGTGATGCACCGAAATTTTGGCCGCCGAATATTATCGGGGAAAACAGTGTTTTTGCCATGCTGCCAAAATAAAAAAATTGCCGATAATGAAAGGGGGCAGGCCCATTGCAGGGGTGTCCTCCACTCCCTCCAGGCCCTCCATTCCCTCCTCCTCCCCGCGATCTCTATGTGTCACGGAGCGGAATTACACAGGCTGCAGTAACAATGTTTCGCCTCCTGTGATAGACGGCACATTGATCCAATGGCGGGACATTGAATCAGTGTGACATGGTCACAGGAGGTGGAACATTGTTACTGCGGCCTGGGCAATTCAAATCCGCTCCGTGACACACGGAGACGCCGGGGGTGGAGCGAGTAACTGTGGCGGAACAGTGAAGGGGGTCTGGTGCATGGAGTGGATAACAGGCCCTCTGGGGCTCTATGAGAGCCGGGAGGAGCGGAGGAGGAAGAGGCAGCATTATTGTTCCCCATCCCAGTGTGTGACACTGAGAATAGGACAGGTATGAGAGCTGAGCCTATCCATCTGCATGGCTCCCTCAGTCTACACCCTGTGTGCCTCTGCTGTGGGAGGCTCATTCACCCCAGCCAGCCTCTTCTGTGGGGGTTCATTCACCCCAGCCAGCCTCCCCTGTGAGGTGCTCATTCACCCAAGCCAGCCTCCCTGTGGGGGGGCTCTGATGGGCACTGGCAGGCTGCATCAAATGGGCACTGGCAGGCTGCGTCTGATGGGCACTGGCAGGCCACGTCTGATGAGCACTGGCAGGCCACGTCTGATGGGCACAGGCAGGCTGCATCTGACTAGTAGGCTGCATCTGACAGGCACTGGTGAGGCTGCATTGATCTCTTGCATCATGTTTGCAGTCTCTGACCATCTCCTATATCATGCCTGCAGTCTCTGACCATCTCCTGTATCATGTCTGCAGTCTCTAACCATCTCCTGTATCATGTCTGCAGTCTCTGACCATCTCCTGTATCATGTCTGCTAGAGGTGCACTGCATGGATATTTTGCTAATACTATTAGCAGTGTGTTTAAGTAAGAGATTGCAGACATGATAAAAGAGATGGTTAGAGAATGCAGACATGATACAAGAGATGATTAGAGACTGCAGACATGATACAAGAGATGGTTAGAGACTGAGGACATGATACAAGTGATGGTTAGAGACTGCAGACATTATACAAGAGATGGTCAGAGACTGAGGACATGATACAAGAGATGGTCAGAGACTGAGGACATGATACAAGAGATGGTCAGAGACTGAGGACATGATACAAGAGATGGTTAGTGACTGAGGACATGATACAAGAGATGGTTAGAGACTGCAGATATGATACAAGAGATGGTCAGAGACTGAGGACATGATACAAGAGATGGTCAGAGACTGAGGACATGATACAAGAGATGGTCAGAGACTGAGGACATGATAAAAGAGATGGTCAGAGACTGAGTACATGATACAAGAGATGGTTAGAGACTGAGGACATGATACAAGAGCTGGTTAGAGACTGCAGGCTGCATATTTCTTGACCCTTCTTGCAGTAAAAGTGGCAGCAATAAATTCATATTAATTTAAATTGATGATATTAATTAAAAAGTCGAAAATAATACAATTATATTTAAAAATATAAATCTTTTTTAAAAACTGCCATTTTCGGTTTTCGACAAAGTGTATCCTGCATTTTCGCTTTCAGTTTCGGCACCAAAATTTCCATTCGGTGCACCCCTAACTACAAGAGCACCTCTCCCATTGATGTCAGGATGTTTCTCCAGAGAGATAGCATGCAAAACGAGACAACAGACAATCCGAAAACCAGGAAGTAAAGTTGTCTCCTGATTAAAGGAAGTGCACATGAGAGCTTTCAGCTGCAGGGGACAAGGTAGACATCTCAACTTCCTTACTGCTGTTAGCAAAACAACCAGTGAGATGTTTAACAGACTGTATAGGTGCATAACATATTGATTTTATAATTTTGACCATCTTTAACCACTTCAATACCAGGCACTTATCATCCTTCCCACCCAGACCAATTTTCAGCTTTCAGCGCTGTTGCATTTTGGGTGACAATTGTGTGGTTGTGCGACACTGTACCCAAACAAAATTTTTATCAGTTTGTTCCCACAAATAGAGCTTTCTTTTGATGGTGTTTGATCACCCCTGCGGTTTTTATTTTTTAGCGCTACAAATAAAAAAAGACTGAAAAAGTTTTTCTTTGTTTCTGTCACAAAATTTTGTATATAAGTATATTTACTCCTTCACTGATGGGCACTGATGTGGCTTCACTGATGGGCACTGATGAGGCTACACTGACAGGCACTGATGAGGTAGTACAGATTGGCACTGATGAGGTGGCACTGATAAGGTGGCACTGATGATGAGGCACATATATGCAGCACTGATGGGCACTGATAGGCGGCACTGATAAGCAGCACTGATGGGCACTGATAGGTGGCACTGATATGCGGCACTGATGGGCACTCATAGGCAGTACTGAGAGGTGGCACTGGACACTGATGGGCACTTATAGGTGCCACTGATGGGCACTGATAGGTGGCATGGATGGGAGGCTCTGATAGGTGGCACTGGTGGACACTGATAGGTGGCCCTGGTACATGGCACTGTATATAGCACTGTTAGGGATGACACTGGCAGGCATCACATTTGAGCACAGTGCCATCCCTACAGTGCACTGTATACCTCTTAGCTAGCGCTCTAGTGTGGGCTCCCTGGTGGTCCCTGAGTGGCCTCCAGATCGTCTCCCTGATGGTCCTGGGCGGTCTCCTCATGGTGTCCCTGGGGGGTGCTCCCTGGTGGTCCTGGGCAGGCTCCCTGGTGGTCCAGTGTGGCAATCCTGAGGGGGGATGCACTGATAAATGTTCAGTGCAGACCCCCTTGTCAGGAGAGCAGCCGATTGGCTCCCTACTACTTAGGTCTGCAGACCTGAGTAGAGGAAAAGCCGATAAACGGCTCTTCCTGTTTACACTGTGACCAGCCGTGATTGGTCATGGCTGATCACATGGTAAAAAGCTTCCGATGGAAGCTTTATACCTCAATCAGTAATGCGGTGGGTCAGACTGACCCACGGCACCACCGATCGCCGTGATGTGCGCCACGGCGGGCCCACGATCACGGGTTATCCCGAGGACATCAATAGACGTCCAGTCAGGATAACAAAGCCATCGCCAAGTGGCTCATTTGTCAATAGGCTGGGCGGGAAGTGGTTGAGCTTCTCAAGTCTTTTTAGGACATTGGCTTCTGTAAACCACCCGGGTGCACTCTATGATGTGTTACTAATGACACATTCTTGATTACATTACCCTTAATTTTCCTTAGTAAAAACTGAGGAGAAGAATGCATTTAGTACAGTTTCCTTCTTGTCAATTGTAACCAACTTCCCTTCATCATCCTTTATGGGGCCAATATGTTCTGACCTTGCTTTTTTACTATTAATATATTTAAAGAATATATTTATCTTTCACTTACATTCTTTGCATGGAAAGACAGCATGTGAAAGCAGGGTGGCATGGCCCGGATGGTACAAGGAGGTAGATGTATTGTGCCCCCATTGATATCTATGGTACAGACATCTCCCAGATTTCACGAAACAAACTGCTTTAGTGAGATCAAGTCGCCCCTGCTTTCACGGTATCCATTACAATTAAAATCACTTAAATGTGCCTCTGATTCCAGTTAATTAACTCATGATTGCAATTAGAAGTGATTCAGCAAAAGCAGCAGCAGATTTTTATATCACTGTAGGAAGGGGTCAAGTTGTCAGGTATTTCTTATTTTTTTACTAGTATTAGTACATCAGCATCACATTTCCTTCCATCACTAGAATAAAGAATATTGCAGTCATAACATTTGGATAATAAAGTCACATTTGAAATATTAAGAGCCGCAGTACACAAAGTACATCATTTCCTTCCTTGTTTGGTTTTTATTGCTTTCTGTGTTCTAAATGGGTCACTGAGACAGGAGACCTCTAAAATTGGCACATATAACAATAACTGTTTTTAGTATAAAGGGAAGGGTTGGGGCCTCTGTCCAGTTTTTGCTCCTATTCCTCCAGGTTTATAGGAGTCCCCTCAGTTGCTGTCTGAAGGTTCATTCACATCAGATGTGCTGGGGTATGTTTATGAATGCATTCCCAAAGCATGGCTACCAAAAATAATGATATAAATGCAGATCACACCAGCACGTTCTCTTGCGTTTGCAGGGCATTCACTACTTTTTTCCAGTGCAGCACAAATGCAACACACTGCAAGGCAAACAAGGCAAAAAGAATGCATTACAAAACAAAGCATTACAAAAAAACACAATGCAACGCATGCCTTGGTGTAAATGATCTTAGACAACGAGAAAACTCGACAAGAGCTCGAACTCTTCTTCATTCTATCTATTGCAATTTTCTTTAAAATGAAGGGGGAATCTCATGGAGCAGTAATTTCCAATGATATCATTTGGCAGGGTTCTTAACAGGGGCGGCACGTCCATTAAGGGTGCACAGGCACAATCCCCTCTATCCATGCCACCCCCTATATGATAAATGGATAGATTCATGCATAGCACGACCACGGCCGTCGTGGCCACCCCTTATTCATGCGTCCGGCCCCTTTCAGGACACCGGGCGCCTGAATTACAGTGTTTTTTTGAAGCATCTGATTAGAGCCACAGGTTCTAATAGGCTTCAAACTAGAGTTGACTCCAAGTGCAGAGCATTGTGCTCGGAGTACATTCATGTGTGTTAGAAAAGCAAATGAATATTCGCTTTTCTAAAACTGAATCGCCTCCCCGCCAATCAGGAAGCACGGGTGTGTTACTCGTTTCGCAATTGACTGAAAGGTCAGGCGATCCTATTGGACACCTTGGAGGAGGAGGAGGGGGATGCATGTTGGAAGCCGCCATGATCCACACCACAGGAGGAGAAGGAAAGCTGACGCTCACCAGACACTGCTGCCCGCTCGCTTCCTAGATGGGGTAAGTGCGGGGCTTTGATGTCCCGACTGCCCTTCCGGGAGAGGGGGGCTGTTTGCCACCCCCCCAAAAGAAAAAAACACCAGTTCTTAACTGGGGGTATGAGAAGCAGGTGATAGGGGTATCTGACAAGATCTCTAAATAATTAAAGCTTAAAGTGGTATTAAACCCAAAAGCAAAATTGAATTTGTTGCAGCTTACCAATTCTTAAATGTAATGGCTGCATTTGTTTTCTTGTGTAGGCTTTCTTTCCTTTATTTTCACCTGGTGATCCAGCCAGCAAGTCTGCGGTTTTTCAAAAGAACAAGCTGTTCTGCAAATGTTACAGGGTGAGACAAACCATTTAAAATTGACAGGGGTGCTTACAATGATCCATTTTTATGTATTTACAGTGCTCAGCATTAATGAGTACACCCCTTTTGAAAAGTAAGATTTTAATCAATATCTCAATGAACACAAGAGCAATTTCCAAAATTTCGACAAACCTGAGTTGTATAGAACATTTGATTAGCTCATTACATGAAAGTGAAGTTAATAATATAACTTAGATTACAAAATCTTCAGTTTTACTCAAATTAGTTGTTGCAAAAATGAACACACCCCACAACAAAAACTACTCATCCATGATTTCTAAAGGACAGCACCAAGTCTTCTAGGCATGGAATGAACAAGTTGGCAGCATCTATCTTTTTCCATCTTCAAGAACGACCTCTTCAAGAGCCTGGATGCCAGATGGAGAGTGATGCTCAACTTGTCTCTTCACAATTCCCCATAGATGTTCGATTGGGTTCAGATCAGGAGACATACTTGGCCACTGAATCACTTTCACCCCGTTCTTCTTCAGAAATCCAACAGTGGCCTTAGATGTGTGTTTTGGATCATTGTCTTTTTGTAAAAGTGCAGGACGACCAAGGGCATGGAGTAATGGTAGAGCAGCACATCTCTGAATTCATGATACCATCAATGAAATTCAGCTCCCCGACACCAGCAGCACTCATGCAGCCCCATAGAAGCACACTGCCACCACCATGTTTCACTGTGGGCACCATGCATTTTTCTTTGTACTCCTCACCTTTGCGATGCCATACAGTTTTGAAGTCAGAGTAGTCCCAGTAGTCTTCTTTTTCAGCATGGGCCCTGGCAAATTCTAGGTGGGCTATTTGGGCATGGGCTTTAGGAGATCTTGGCTTCCTTCCTGGACAACACCCATGCCTGCCATTCCTCTGCAGCGAGCGCCGAAATGGGAAAGGATTTCCTTTGTTGAGTAACATCTTTTTATAATCAACTGTCTTCTGGACACCTGTTTAATGAATAATTAGACTCACCTGTAGTTGAATTCCTGTTAATTAGGATTTTGTTGTCTAAAAACCAGATGCGGTCACTGTTCGGCAGCACTACTGTATTCAGGCAACCACAGGTGCCTTGGCTGTTGAATACAATAGAGGGCAATGAAGATTTTTACATTCACACTGTTTAATGTAGATGGGGAATCAATTCATTTTCTCTCATTCAACCCACAAGCTGTCTTTTCCAACACATCAGATGGCACCACAAGTCCCCGCAGCACATCGAATCATGCTGCTGTGCACACATGTGAATGGCATGTACATTTGTACACCCTCAATAAAGTTTTTATAAAAATTAAATTGTGCAATGCCCCTCATTGCTCCACAAAATGGACGCTAATCTGCATAAAAAACCAAGCATTTTAGCACATAGGGCCCACAAGAACCCTGGCATTCCAGCAAGAAAAAGTTATTTTTA
Source organism: Glandirana rugosa (assembly GCA_018402905.1). Taxonomy (NCBI): domain Eukaryota; kingdom Metazoa; phylum Chordata; class Amphibia; order Anura; family Ranidae; genus Glandirana; species Glandirana rugosa. Next base: position 432,117 of record BLSH010255328.1, read on the forward strand.
TGTACTTGCAGAAAAAAGAAAACAAATGCAACCATCACATCTAAAGCTTAGTACACACAATGAGAAAATCAGATGAAAAATAACACTTTTGGAGCGAGCGTCCGATAATCTGATAGTCCGTATACATCTTTCGAGAGTCGATCACGACAGTTCATGTAAAAATATCCGATATATCCTTATACGATAACAGAACAAGCGATTTTCATATCATTTCATGTGACCAAGATCACGCATGTTTGGAAATAAAAGAATACATTACAATACAATACATTATAAGAGTAAAAAAACTGTGCCTGTGCAATAAAGTATTTACTATAATCCTCAAGATGTAAAATCAATAAAGTGCAATTAGTGTAAAATGCCCACAATTTTCAAATACTCAATAAAGTGCTTTATGTGCCATAAATAAAGTATGTGCAATTAATGTGCAATTCACAATAAATGTTTATCACATCAACATAATATAATTACATTTATAAACAGTTCATTAAAAAAAAAATCCTAAAAATGTTTTATATCAGTGTCCTGTGTCCATTTTCATTGCTATGCTATATTCTAGCAGTAAAAATTAATACAAATAAAAATTGTGCATATATAAAATTTTCTCTACCAGTGGGTAATATGGGCTTGCTTGTATTTGTAGTGCATCCCTCCACCATTATAATACCGTTCTCACCTCACAAGATGGACTTAATATATATCAGATCAAACACGCTTTTACCCTTTTGCATAGTGTTATTATGCCCAAAAGAAATGACATGCCAAATGTGGCATGTCAGGGGGTAAGGATTGCTTAAAGCGGAAGTTCCACTTTTGGGTGGAACACCGCCTTAATATGGATCTTTCATTATTGGTGCATAGGACTCTTCAATGTTAATCCATTGCCATCCTGGTTCCGCTTAGCTTTTTCTCCTGTATAGGACCCAAAACAGAATAATTCTCATTGTCCTTACTGTTATTTTAGCTTTATTTTTATTTTATTTTTTTAACCACTTCAGATCCGCACTATAGCCGATTGACAACTACAACGCAGACCTGTGCACGCTCCCTGCGTGCCCTCACTACCAAAAGGGGCAGAACGGGGAACAGCCGATGTAACCACGGCGGTTACCCTTTCTGTCAGGGGACATGTCATCTGGATCAGTGAGATCTGTTAGGTTCCGGCCAGCCCAGCCCCCACACAGTTAGAACACAGTGAGGGAACACATTTTAACTCCTTGATCGCCCCTTAGTGTTAACCCCTTCCCTGCCAATGACATTTATACAGTAATCAGTGGCTATTTTTAGCTCTGATTGCTGTATAAATGTCAGTGGTCCCAAAAAAGGGTCAAAAGTGTCCAATATGTCTGCCGCAATGTCGCAGTCCTGATAAAAATTACAGATAGCCTCCATTAGCAGTAAAAAAAAAATAAAAAGGCCACAAATCAATTCCCATAGTTTGTAACTTTTTAAATCCGTGGCAGCTAGTGCTTTTTTTTTGTGGGGGGGGCAGCACACAAGCCACCTAACCCCCTCCCCCCCGTCGCTCGATCGGTCAAACCCCCCCCACCTTTAGTCGCTTGCCCGTCCGTCTGTCCGCCCATCAGCCCTGCATTTACCCCATCCAGCCCACAGGCGGCTTCCCCCGGCGTCTTCTCCTCCTCCTCTGCGCCTTCCCCCGCTCCCGGCCAATACAGTCGCTTCTCCTCTCAGCCAATCGGGTCTTAAGACCCGCTTCCTGATTGGCCAGGAGGAGAAGCAGGAAGACAATAGCGAATATTAATTCGCTATCGTCACACAACTGGGTGGCCTCAGGGCGCAGTACTCTGCGCCCCAAGCCTATCCTTTTTTGAAGCCAATTAGAGCCTCAGGCTTCAATCACATGCTTCAAAAAAAAAAAAACATTGAAATCTATGCATCTGGCACACTGCATGTAGATTATGGGCTGGGCACATGGATTGGGGGGGTCGGCGCCCCTGCGCCCCTACTGGAGCGGCCGCCACAGCCTTAATTTCAGGTGATTTTAATGAGAATGGAAGACAAAGGTTTGTGAAGAGAACATTTATGGAGCAGATCATATTGGTGGTTGAGTGTTGAGTGAGTAAACCCACTCCCCACCCACCACAACTTCTCCCTGGGGGCTTGGGCTTATACCTCAGTTCCTGATGGGGAATTATGGCCACATTTATATCTATAATTGTATAGTGTAATGTATTATATGTACAGTACATCTGTACCCTGGTGTAGCAAGAATTGGCTTACTAGCCCACCTAAGGGACCTTAAACTTCTGAGAACAATTTGTTCAGCTTGGAAATAAAGTCAAATGCGGATTGAGAAGAGGGATTTACTTTTTGTGCCATCTGTAAAAATTAAAGAAAAGACCTTTTGGTGTCTTTGCAAGACTATAAACACTGTAAATACAATCACAGTCCTCAGGCCTCTTATTACATTTTTATTACCTTTTTAGTAGATGCTTTACAACTTGGGAGCAAAGCACACTGAAGAAAAAGAGATTTGAGATTCCCCGTGTTTCCTGAGTTAAAAGCAACTCTTGGTGTGGAGCTGCTTGCTCAGCAGATTGGAATGAGGCAATAGAATCCTCTTTGTTTAGTGTGCATGGTCTGCTATAATATTTTTGCTCTACTTACTTTCTTTTTTTGTGTTCTGTCATGTGCATCATGGTGTTTGAAAAATAACGATATTCATTAGCGAGGTTGACTTTTTTTTTTTTAACTAGGTCTATGAACAGTAGAGACATAAGAACACGAACAGAGCTCCTACTGTGTGCATGCTCATATGGCAGAAAAAGACTACAAGAGGATTTGTGCTGGACACACTAAATGTAAAGGCTCCATCTCCTGCAGAACCAGACTGATTTGAGAGTTTCATACTGGATAAACCAGCTATGCATAGATTGGATTTCCAGTTGTGGGGTTGAATACTAAGCTTCATCAGCAGACCTGCAGTATAATTACAGAGGACTCCACATATGTATACAAAATCTTATTAAGGCTTACCAAGTCTTAAAGAGACCCTACAGAGCAATGTAACAGGTTTATTTTATAGAAGATCATTCTTAACCCAGAATTTACAAAATTATCATTCTGATCCAACTTGCCTAACAGGTTGAAACTCATACAAGGCTATGGACCATCCCTCTGCGTGTAAGGCTATTGGTGATAGGGGTCCTGTGGTGGTCGTCACTTCCTCCTATGCTAGGCACGTTGGTTAGGGTAACTGCCTTGCACATGCGGCACCTTTACTTGAATAGATGACTGAATTTTAATAAACTCTAGTTGTAATATACACCCCTACACTTACTTGTGCACGCAGGGCCGGTGCCCTCCCCACCTGTTCAGCGTATCACTACTACCTCACTCCCAGTAACGGCATGGAGCCCCGCCGTGTACCTAGCGTGGACTACATGAGTGCACTTCACTTAACTCTTTTGGATGAGGGTCTCCATGGTGCAGACCTGCTCCCCTTGCTATGGGAGACTGATCGCTGCAGAAAAAGTGCCGACAACATCTCCCTCCCGGCAAGAGGCTATCCTTCCTGTCACGCTTAATGACAGGTCACTAGAGAAACCTTCATTACACTTGGTAATTACTGTAGCTTCATACTGTGTTGACTCTTGTACCATTATCTTCATACTCCAATGTGCTTAGTGACCCGTGCTGCAAACTATATGTATTGGTTACTTGCATTACACCCCTTGAGCAACTTTAGACCAGACAGGAACAAAGTTTTAAAAGCTTCACTTAACTTAGCATGATGGCATACACAGGAAACAGTCCATTATAAAGTGCAGTCTTTACCTAAACTAATCCCTAGTCCCTCACTTCAGGCTTGTGGCTGCCCCAGCATACCTGCACAGAAACAAGTCCATTCTTGGCAATGCCCATAGTGGTAGTATCCAGGATTAGCATCTTCAGGGTGGACTGCCTATCCCAGTAATCTCCCCTAAAAGCAGGAACTCTGATTCTGGCATGACACTGGCGATACAGGCTCTGGAGTGACCAGCAGCATATCTCTCTAGCTCCGAGTCCTGGACTCTCAGGGTGTGAACCCCCTGTTCCTTTTATAACATGTAGCCATGTGCTCCCTTAAGAGTGTCTGAAAGTTGTTTTCCACCTGCCTGCTGCTCTCAATCACATGTATTCCACACATCCAAAGTCACTGAACAGGCCGGTCCAATTCCCAGGTGCCGACACTCACCAACTTTTTGGTGGATTCCTTTAAAGAGTCTCCTTTCATGTAGACCTCAGCTGCTCTCCTGCTTCTCCTGTGTCCCGCGATAACAGGCCACAGTGGCCACGCATCTCCACAGGTTTTGGTTGTGCATTCCCCCATACACTTTCTACCATCTAGCACTTTAATAAATTAGTGCAACATTTTCCTTCTGTGATACACCTAAGCACTATGGGGAGCCAGCTCTGTCTTCCAGCATCTGCGGACAATGACCTAATGTAATTTTAACAAGCCCCATATATATAAACGCATATGTATATATATATATATATATATATATATATA
>BLSH010255328.1:436642-455295 GCA_018402905.1 Glandirana rugosa
TAGGTTTTGCGGTCTCCTGGGGTACCTTCCGACTGCACAAAACTCTCCACTAGGGGAGAAGGAGTCTCGGTTAGGTATGACGACGTAAGTGGTGTAATTATATCATTTATCTGGTGTAGTATACAAGATCTTCGGGGAGTGTTTTTACCCACCCCGATCCCCACCTTCCCTTAATGACTAATTACTACCCCTATGTTTTAATGGTTTTATGATGATTCCACTGTGGCCGTTATCACTAGCATTTTTTTACCATTGCTTTATTATCAATTTCTTGTTTTAATATAATATTGTGTATTGGATATAAGGGTGTGGTTTGATTCCCTTCCACCCCTAGCCCCACCCATTTTTGTGAGGGGCTTCTAGAACATATGATGTGGTCTATTTACTATATTAATGTGGTGAATGCAGCAGTATGGATTGGCTCTGAGGAAGAGGGGATCACCTCTCAAAACACGTCAGCCTTCCATGGGGTCCTCTGGCGTTTTGGATACAGCCCAGATGACCTGGTTGCTGCTGGTCCCTTGTGGACTTTGATATGCCTTCATTTACATTTTGTTTGTGAGTATAATTTTTTCCTTTGGATTTTAATAAATTTTACTTGGGCAATGCGCAAGGCTGGTGCGCCCTCTCTTCATTCTTTTGCACTGAATGAAGTGGAGTTGTGCTGACTTCAAATCCAATCATGCACAAGCAAAAAAGCAGTTTTGTAGATATCTTTGCACATGGGTATTCTTTATAAAGTGAATTGTCACTTTGTTTCACCTCATTCACTAAGAGAAGGAAAAATCACTGTAAAAGTGAACATTCTCTAATCTTTCAGTAAATCAACCCCATGCCACCTACATGCAAAATATTTCAGTGTGATTGTTGTTATCATATCTTTATGAAAAAGCAAATATTAACTACACCTACATCCTGACTCCGCTGCACCCTATGTATGAATCATAGGACTGTGACGCAATTTGTGCCTCTGAATGATATAGAAGTTGTTGCATGTCTCCTCAAAATGCTGCTTCTGTGAGTCACACGATCAGGGTCGTTAAAATTCAATGAAAATGATCTGAAACATTGGGCAGATTAGACAAATGGGAAATGTGAGTGGGCTGGGATGAAGCACACACCATTTAAATGGTTGTACTGTTCTGCAAGGCGCATTCATTTAACTACTCTATGTTAAAGAATCTAGGACCAATGTAAAGCTGGCCACACATGTTACACATCTGATTGTACAATCTCTTTTAGATCTAGAAATAACTATGTAGTACAAGAGTCTGCCTAATTGGATGTGGATAGCTATAGACATTTACTGGGCCCACTGCAAAGATTGTTCCAGTGAGTCCCCCCTTAGTATAACATAGATTTAAGGTGGACCTATAATGTAAAAAAATATCAAATCATAATATTTGACATATAAAATTATTTTACTGTCACCCTTCAGCTCTAGCAGCTTAAGACAGGCCATACACGATGCAAATTTCTTTCTTGCAAGCACAGGTTGCAGGAAAGAAATTTGCACGATTCCCCCATCAATACAGACAGTGCCGACAGGGGAATCCCCCCTGCCAAACAATTGTCTGCTCCCGGTGGGGGGGAAGCCGTCCCTGCTGGGAGAAGACAGTGATATTCTCAAGAGAATCCGGCAGGCTGGCTGTACCCAAGTTGATCAATGAATCAACTTGGTACATTCAGCCTGCCCATTAACGGTGGGTTAAAGGGTTCGATATAAAGCGTGTATTGCCAGCCTAAATCAAATGGCCCTTGGCTATCAGTTATTGTGCTAAAGCCTTGTTTTCAAACAGTGGGGTAAAAGGGATTAAAATTGCTGCCCCACATAGATAGTTATCAACTATTCATTATAGTAAATATAATCAGCGCAATCACCTATATTAATAAAAATAAACGACACCCTTTAACTACTCCCTTAAAAAAAAAGAACAGCCCCAACAATAGGGAATCCACTGCTGTGAGCACGGAAAAGAAGTGACAGTTCCAATATTATCTTCCACTGTGTTCAGTGCCCACCACCTCCAAATAAAGTGCTTGCTCACCTCCAATATATGACCCTGCTACAGAGTCATTCAGACCTTATTATACTCCACTCAGGATGATGTTAGACCACTCCTCCTACTCGTACTCCTGAATCAGAAAACTGCCTTCCTTGGTACTTATTCCTCAGCAAATCATGTCATGGCAAGAGATAGAGAGCCCCCACTTGCTGAAGAAGCCCAAAGGAGGGGGCGTAACGCATACGAGTGGTAGAAGCCTTCGCTTGAGATGTCAGAAGCAGCCATTTTATCAGCATGGTGAGCTGATTATATGCCTGATTTTTATATATCCTTGTGAGTGTTTTTATCCATATGTGGTTTTAGTAATTTTTTTGGATATGGAGAGCACTATGATAGAGCTATGATAGATCTCTATCTTTTCCCATGACTTGATTTGCTAAGGAAAGAAAGGAAGTTTTCTGATTCAGGAGTACGAGTAGGAGGAGTGGTCTAATGTCATCCTGAATGGAGTATAATAAGGTCTGAATGACACTGTAGTAGGTGATATAGGTGTAGTAGGTAATATATTGGAGGTGAACAGGCACTTTATTTGGAGGTGGTGGGCACCGGATACAGTGGAAGATAATATTGGAACTGTCACTTCTCACACAGAGGGGGATTCCCTATTGTTGGGACTGTTAATTTTTTTTATATATATATATTTTTTTTTATATATATATGTATGTTTTACACATTTTGTGTGATATTTAATGTCAATTTTGATTTGGATATATGTCATTTTGATGTAGTCACATTAAGATTATTGAGTTGATTGCTCTACACTTTTATGTACACATATAAACTATACATGATAGATATGAGCAAACTTCTGAAAAATTAAAAAAAAAAAATTGTGAACCTTTGACATTTCCAAACAAGCAATTCCATTAAAGTCAATAGGAGTCCAAAATAGGCTCCAAAAATGTGCAGAATGATTTGGAAAGCTCCAATAAGATGATGAGGCCAATAAACATCATCAGCCACTTCCTTTAAATGTTCTACAAGGAATATCAAGGTAGATAGGTGTGACCTGGTGGCACAGGCAGTCATGCTAATGGTAATCTAAGGCATAGTTTTGGGTGGGACTTGATGGCATTGGTAGTCATTGCTAAGGGCAATAGCAGAACAAGGAACAGTCTTTAAAGCAGTCTTTGATCCCTTTCTTCCAGAAGACTTTTGGAGATCAAAAATAGGACTGAAATTAAGATTAGATTCGGGCCATTTGAACTCATTTGAGTCTAAGTGAATCTAAGTGTACAATCTCTGCATTTTTTTTGGAGCCATTATGAATTAACCCATGTGTGCATGTACTGTATGTCTAATAATATATAGTGAGATGGAAAATTAATATTTACTTTACAGTTTGTACCTGGTACAGTGCCTAACATTTTAGATTTGAGTTTAAAATATTACAAGTCTTTTAAGACTGCTAAGATGTTAGCAATATTTAAGGTTTATGATGATGACTAAATAATATTAACCAGCATGTTGTGTTTATTATTTAAAATGACTATAGATATTAAAAATCATACTGATATCATGAAGCAGAACACAAAATTCTCTGGGTTATCTTAGCTTTGTATTTCAAAACCCATTTAATCAGAACAAAGGCCCATCAGCAGATGCCCTAAAACTTCTGATAGATGTGAAATTGATAGATTTATGTTATTTTTTCTAAATGTGTAATCTAAGCAAAAATGTAATCTGTCATTGGTAGTATTACAGGTCCAATGAGTACACAGCATAGTAAAAATAGACATGGCATAGTCAGAAAGGTGTTGTGTAAATAAATGGGGGTGATTCATTATTATAGTATAGAAACGATGTAGGCAATAGGCAACACGCAGAACCCAACTTGTATGTAGAATAAAGTGTCTCCCCTATGATTGGAGAGACAGGCGAAGCAATGACTTTAGCTGAAGTCTCTCCCTGCTGCTGGAATATTTCTTTAAGTCTTTTGTCTTTGTGCAGATGATCAGGTCCCACTGCTGGTCACCTACAATCCATGCTTAGAAGCTCTAAGAAAGATCACAAAAGAGCATTATTTTTTATCAAATTGTTATGGGTAAAGTTCCACTTTAAGTTAGTTACGCCAGTCTAGCTCTAAGCTGGCCATAAACTATAGGAATTTCACCCTGTTCCTCAGGAACATCTGCCTCCTGCCCCACATCCCTCAATTTAAAAAGCAATGGAGTTGGGTAGAAAATTGTTGATCGAAAAACTGTGTGCACATTTTGACAGCCATTGTCAGACATCAAAATACAATAGATTTTCGTGGTATTGCGGCTAGGTCACAACATATATCATGCACCTCATCCCTGATGAAATATATATATATATATATATACCGTATATATAGGGTGAATATGTAAACTGATTATAGCGGTGCTATATTTGTAAATCCAAGTAAACCAAAGCATAAAATTTACAAAATTTATTTAGTACATGATCATTTAAAAAAAATAAACAGTATGTTACACATCCCGTAATACAGTGACCATATCATGGAAAGTGTAACGTACTTGTTTTTTTTAAAATGATCATGTACTAAATAAAAGACTTGTAAGCTGCGGGCACTGTGGGGAGACAGATTAACTATTTTCATATTACTGAGTTTGATAACACTGTAACCACTTCCCGACTAGCGCCGTAAATAGGCGGCGGTCGGGTTTGAGCGGCTGTACCGGGACATAGCCTGCACCTGCAGGCTATATCCCGGTATCATTTTTTTAGAACTGGCGGTCGGCTATCCAGGGGTAACGACCGATCCGGCTCGGGACCCGCTCGGTCGTTACCCCAGGGGGCGGGAGGGGACATCCCCCCTCCCGCCGCCTTCCGCCGCTCTTCTCCGGCCTCCCGTCCCACCGGGAGACCGGAGCGACGATCCGGTGCGTCCGCTGGCTGGAAGGAGACCTGACAGAAGCTGTAATCGGCTCTGATCGGTTCCTTTTTTTTTTTAAAGGAACAGTGTTAAAAATAAATAAATAAATACAATTTAAAAAAAAAAAATTTAAAGCGCCACCGTCCCCGTGAGCTCGCGCAGCAAAGAAAACGCATACATAAGTCGCGCCCGCATATAAAAACTGTGTTCAAACCACACATGTGAGGTATCGCCGTGATCGCCAGAGTGTGAGCAATAATTCTAGCAAAAGACCTCCTCTGCTCCTCTAACCTGGTAACCGTTAAAAAATTTTAAAGCGGCGCCGATGGAACTTTTTAAATACCGGAGTTTGTCGCCATTCCGCGAGTGCGCGCAATTTTCAACCATGTCATGTATGGTATCTTTTTACTCGACGTAACATCTTCTTTCACAATATACAAAACATTGGGCTAACTTTATTGTTGTCTTATTTTTTAACTCAAAAAAGTAAAAAATTTTCCAAAAAAAATCGCGCTTGAAAGACCGACAATCGCCATTTTATTCTCTAGGGTGTTTGAAAAAAATATACATAATGTTCGGGGGTTCTAAGTAACTTTCTAGCAAAAAAAATGTTTTTAGCTTGTGACCACCAAATGTAAAAAAGTGACCCGGTTGGTAAGTGGTTAAGGGTATCACCTAAATTCCAAATTTTCTTAATTATGAAATGGTGAACAGAGAACAATATGCTACTCCTCCTCATAAATGGAATAGATGATGCTTCAATATAAAACAGTTTGTGGTTAAAACAAACTTGTCAGTGTTAACTTATTTATGAGATTTTGCCAGGACCACAATACCTGAAAGCTAAGGAATAGCACTTTACGGTATGGTCTCTGAGTAGAGAATTTATGATCTATCAATTCTCTTTTGTGTTTCAGTCCCATAAGATGCACTGCACGAAAATTGGCTCATGCGTGGGATCAAATCAGCAGTGGCACCTCAAATCACTACGGCCTAAATGTAACTGAATCACTTAACTCTTCACTCACAGCTATGAGAGGAGCCCACACTGACGAGCCCTTGTCCTCCACTTTGTTCTCCTTATCAGAGAATGGCTGCACCCTCCAGTCCTTCTTCCTGCGGCCAGAGCCAATGACCCTGACTATAATAGCATACGGGCCTCCAAAAGCCCCCACAGCTGTTGGCCATACCCCCTCACACCATTCACCAAAGTATCTGTGGTTGCTAGGTTACATTCCCAAGAACAGCTGATCCCTTTTAATGGATGGTGAGCACACACCAGCCCCAAGCTCCTACATCTGCCTGAGCGGCCACATTGTCTTCAACCAACGAACTATTAGCATCACACTCAGTATATATAGTGAGGGTTTCGTGTTAAACAGAGCAGCGTAGATGAATACTGGCACATATCAGTGCAAACAAAAGGTTCACCCCTTTTTATTTCTTCATGAAGAACATACAAGTGTCTTTCCTCACGGGGACATATCCAGCAAGCACAATTTAGGCCCTGGTTGAGAAAGGCTGATCTAGAGGGCCTGTGCATTTCCAGAACAATCCTGGGTGTTGTTGAGAGGGCATTTGGACAGTGCTAAGCATCATAGTGGATTCAAGTGGAACTAAACTCTTCAAAATACTCACCTCTACCTTCCAGCAATGTGACATTTACCTCCCTCACCAGCCACTGTTATCTCCTCCTGACTACTTACAGGTTCTTGCTAGCTCCCTTGTTACCTGCTCCCATGCTCACCTCCAGGACTTCTCTAGAGCCTCTCCCAACCTCTGGAACTCCCTGCCCCGTTATGTCCGGTCAGCCCCTACCCTGTCTGCCTTTAGGCGATCCCTGAAAATTAATTTATTCAGGGAAGCCTGGACTATCCCACACCCACCTAAGAACTGTACTCAAACCACCCCCATCAGACCACCCCCCCCCCCCCCCCAGCTATTACCTTTTTTACCACCTCCCTTTAGATTGTGAGGAGCATTCTTCCCACTAACCACCAATGTGAGGAGCATTCTTACCACTAACTACCAATGTGAGGAGCATTCTTCCCACTAATCACCAATGTGAGGAGCATTCTTCCCACTGACCACCAATGTAAGGGACATTCTTCCCACTGGTCACCAATGTGAAGAGCATCCTTCCCACTAACCACCGATGTGAGGGGCATTATTCCCACTGACCACCAATGTGAGAAGCATTCTTCCCACTAATCACCAATGTGAGGAGCATTCTTCTCACTAACCACCAATGTAAGGGGCATTCTTCCCACTAACCACCAATGAGAGCAGCATTCTTCCCACTGACCACCAATGTGAGGAGCATTTTTCCCACTAACCACCAATGTGAGGAGCATTCTTCTCACTAACAACCAATGAGAGCAGCATTCTTCCCACTGACCACCAATGTGAGGAGCATTCTTCCCACTAACCACCAATGTGAGGAGCATTTTTCCCACTAACCACCAATGTAAGGAGAATTCTTCCCACTACCCACCAATGTGAGGAGCATTCTTCCCACTGACCATCAATGTAAGGAGCATTCTTCCCACTAGCCACCAATGTAATGGGCATTTTTCCCACTAACCACCAATGTAAGGGGAATTTTTCCCACTAACCACCAATGTAGGAAGCATTCATTCCACTAGCCACATGTGTAATGGGGGGGGCCCTTCTCCTTCTGACCAACAGTTTAAGGGGTCCCTTTTTCCCTCTTACAACCTGTGTAAAGAGGCATTTCAATGTAAGAGGGGTCCTTCACTGGCTACCAGTATAAGGGGGCACTTTTCTACTGACCATCAATGTGATCAAGTGTTTTCTCCACTGACTAAGCCTGATACACACAATGAGAATATCTCACGAATGATAGTCGTTTCTTTTTTTTTGTTTGCATGCTGGTCTCCATATCGAAAATGAAGAGGTTACTAACGTTAACATAATTCTCATTTGACAGAATAAAAATTCAGACGTAATGTCATGTATTGTAGTGTATTTTCAGATGAAGTCTGTACTGATTGCAGGAAAATCATACGATCTGGTATCATACGAGAAAAATGTTTCTGTTTGTCCCTTGAGATCTTTTCGGACGAACTGTTGTGATCGGCTCTCGAAAGCTGTGTACTAACAATCAGATTATCGCCCCATCGATTCGAAAGCGGTATTTTATGTAGATTTTCTGATCGTGTGTACTACTAGGCTTTATACCTGCCCATAAGTTGTACATCAGAGCACAAACGTCAAATAACACTTTAGTACAATTTCATTCAGTCTAATGAGTCTCCCTTTGGCAATTTTATACAATTTAACATATGCATCTTATGTAACCCTATATACTTTTGTCATAAAGTGGTAGGCTGACATTGAATAGCTGAAAAGTAATACCAAAAACTTTGGAAGAATTAGGTAGGGATCAACAGATTTATGTCACCCAATACCAGTCATAAATATAACGGGCTTCCCAACATGTTCTTGCTGCTATAAAACAAAATAGGCTTTGAAATAGTTTCACTTCAGATAAAATATAGGTAATGAAGTGAAATCACGATAGCATTTTAAAGCTGTACTGGATTCAGTCTTTCCTTTTTTTTCCAGTGATGAATATTCAAGCAGTGCAGTTCTGTGTGTGCAGAAAGTTACCAGCAGGCAAAAAAAAAAAACAATGATTGTGTTACTGAATTACAGGTTGAGGGGCAATCAGTTTTGCACCACCCCCACCTATTGGACCGTGGGACCATGGTGTTTACTGTGGGAAGCCGGTGTAGCGACTTAATTGGAAACCCCACAGAAATGGAAACAGGAAGTGACGTTCAGTTAATGCCATGTTGCTACACCTACACTAGTCCGCACTAAGGATACAGAGAGAAGGCGGGAAGCAGACATGTTGTTACACCCAACGGAGTTTTTAATTTCACACTTATTTTTAACAGTAAATGGAGCTTACATACTGAAATAGAGGATATAGAAATATGTGACATTGTTTTTATGTTCAATTTTAAAAGCAGCGGCAAGCCTGGCGATCTCACAGCTTTGCTAATGTCACAGAACGCCACTGCTTTTAAAATGTAACATCAAAACAGTGAGACGCATTTCTAAATCCTGTATTTCAGTATGTGAGCTCCATTCACTGTTAAAAAGAAGTGTCAAATTAACAACTCTGGTGGGTGTAATAAGATGTCCGCTTGCTGCCTTCTCTCTGAATCTTTAGTGCGGACGAGTGTGGGTGTAGCAACATGGCAGCCACGGAACGTCACTTCCAGTTTCCATTTCTGTGGAGTTTCCAATGTCTGTATCCTTACTGCAGACTAGTGCGGTTGTAGCAACATGGCCGCTCTGTGCTTTGTTAATCATCCTGCAGCCTTCTAGGACCTGTAAGGTGTCCCAGAAGGCTGCACAGAAGGGAGGGGGCAACTTCAGTTCGGATCGCATAGGCGATCAAAACTAGGTACCCACTTCCCCCAAAAAATATGTAAAGAAGTGCCAAATGTGATGGGGTTGGGGGGAGGCATAAAGCAGAACTTCCCCTTAAGGCTGCATACACACTGAGATTCCTTCTGTGGCTCTGAGCGGCTAGGTTTGGTTGCCCGGTGGTGTTGTTCACTATAAAGACAGGTCGCCGGCTACCTTAGCTATTTACTGCTGTCTGCACAGCCAGCGATTACCACTTTGTGTGTGTCCAGCAGCCATCACCTGCAGGTAATCTCTGGCTGTACAGAAAGCTGCAAATAGCCGTGGCAGCCTTAGACCTATGCCATAGACTTGCGCAGAGCACACCCTAATCACTATGTGCGGTGCCAATACCCCCTACTGCCCCACCCATTCCCCCTACTGCCTGGGCTTCCCCCCTCTTGCTGGCCCCGCACTGCTGCTGGCTTCCCTCCTCTCCTCCTCCCCCCCCTTTCCTTGGCTGCTGCAGGGGATGTTTCAGGATGGAGAGCGGGGTAAGGGGCTAGTAAATATATCATCCCCGCATCGCACCAGAATAGCCATCGGTTCACACTGACATCTGCAAACCGCTGTGGGTGTCAAAGTTAATAACACCCCCAGATCGGTTTGCAGATCACAGTGCGAACTGTAAAGTGGTGCAGGAAGTGGATTGCATAGGTGTGAACACTGATCCGATTCCAGTGTGGGCCAAAAAAGGGTCCTGCAACATTTTGGTGAGAATGCAATTGTCTGTGATCGCACAAATGTGAACCCAGCCTGAAACACTGCAAGTAATCTTCATGAGTTTAGAGTGAAACTCTAAGCAAAGCCAAATCTTGGCTGTGCATGTGTTTGTCTGCAAACTACACTGTACTCATTTGGTGAGAGTCGAACATCAGAATGCAGGAATACAGTGCAGCACACATACAGTTCAGTACACCGTCCATATATGTAACTATACACAGTGCAGCACACATACAGTTCAGTACACCGTCCATACATGTCGGTATACACAGTGCAGCACACATACAGTTCAGTACACCGTCCATACATGTCGGTATACACAGTGCAGCACACATACAGCTCAGTACACTGTCCATACATGTCGGCATACACAGTGCAGCACACATACAGCTCAGTACACCATCCATACATGTCGGTATACACAGTGCAGCACACATACAGCTCAGTACACCATCCATACATGTCGGTATACACAGTGCAGCACACATACAGCTCAGTACACCATCCATACATGTCGGTATACACAGTGCAGCACACATACAGCTCAGTACACCGTCCATACATGTCGGTATACACAGTGCAGCACACATACAGCTAAGTACACCATCCATACATGTCGGTATACACAGTGCAGCACACATACAGCTCAGTACACCATCCATACATGTCGGTATACACAGTGCAGCACACATATAGCTCAGTACACCATCCATACATGTCGGTATACACAGTGCAGCACACATACAGCTCAGTACACCGTCCATACATGTCAGTTGTGGGAGATTAGCTCGTGGGGATCAGCTTTCCAGAGGAAAAATAGTCAGCGTGCAGGCAAATTTCTTAAAATCTGGCGGCTTGCCAGGTTTATTGATAAATAAGGTTTGCAGGTAAAACAAAACATAAAAATAAGTCCTTGCCGTCCGGCGCTAAACTAGACAGTATAGTTTCCTCACTATACCCTACACCCACCAAACATCAGCAAAAATGCAAACCTTGTCTTTAAAAAACCCAACAGACACAGAGCTTCCTCAGATCCCTCTCTCAGGTTCAGGCCAGAGCTCAAGTGAGATCTCTTCCTGATTATTCAAATCTACCTGCTGGTGGACTCCAGTGGACCACACACTCTGGAATGGTGGCTGCCATGGTGGCTAGTAAAATCCGGACCGGACTCCGCTTAATCCAGTCCACATAAACGCATACATGGTGACAGGTAGTGTCCGTCTACCACTTTGCCTCGCATATTGTCACATATCCTCCCCCTCTGCTCAAGCCCCTGTGGCTGAGCAACTCTCCCAGCCATACAGTGGACACGGTAGAGGGCATCCGCATTGTTCTAGGGTTTTCCCGCCCGGTGTTCCACTGTGAACTTAAATGGCTGTAGGGCCAGGAATCACCTAGTCACGCGACTATTTTTCTCCCTGTTGTCACACATCCACTTCAGGGGGGCATGGTCGGTGACTAGCCTAAACAACCTACCTAAAAGGTAGTACTTCAGCGCCTCTAAGGCCCACTTGATAGCCAGGCACTCCTTCTCCACAATGGCATAGTCCCTCTCATACCTGTTAAGCTTCCTGCTTAAGTAGACAACCAGGTACTCCTCACCGTCTCTGATCTGGGACAGAACAGCGCCTAATTCCACCTCAGAGGCATCCGTCTGTACAACAAACTCCTTTGTGAAGTCCGGGGTCACGAGCATCGGTTGTACACCTGTTGGGCCTGTTTCAACTTCTGGAATGCCTTCTCGGCTTCGGGATTCCACTTAACCATACCCAACCCTCTACCCTTCGTCAGATTGGTCAGAGAGAAGGCAATGGTGGTCGGGGATGAACCGTCTCTAATACCCTATAATCCCCAAGAAGGCACAAACCTATTTTTTATTCACCGGTTGGGGCCATTTTTGGATTGCCTCGATTTTATTGGTCTGTGGCTTGATCAGTCCCCATCCAATAACATACCCAAGGTATTTGGCCTCCTCCAGGCCTATGGCACACTTTTTCGGGTTGACTGTTAAACCTGCTACCCTCAGAGAATCTACGACTGCTTGTACTCGGGGCAGATGCGATTCCCAATCTGGACTGTGGATGACCACATCATCCAAAAAGTTGGCTGCATAGGGGCGATGCGGCCTCAAGGTTTTTTCCATCATTCTTTGGAAGGATGCAGGGGCCCCATGCAGACCAAACGGCATTCACTTGCACTGGAAGGACCCCTCGGGGGTAGCAAAGGCTGTTTTCTCTTTTGCTGACTCCATTAAGGGGATCTGCCAGTAGCCCTTTAGGTAAGTCTAGGGGTGTTATATACCGGGCACCTCCCAACCTGTCCACCACTTCGTCAATCCGCGGCATTGGGTATGCGTCAAATTTAGACACGTTATTCAGCTTCCTGAAATTGTTACAGAACCTGATCGGGCTTTGGGACCAGCACTATAGGGCTCGACCAGGCACTGTGAGACTCCTCTATCACGTCTAACTCCAACATGGTTTTTATTTCCTTCTCCACCGCCTCCCATCTAGCCTCAGGTATTTGGTAGGGCTTTACATTTAAGCGCTATAAGTGAGATAACTGATAGTTATGATCTATCAGGTAGCGCCCTTCTGGGGCTGTCGATTATGACAAAAAATGTATATGCAAAATAAACTCAATATTCCAATAATTATGATAAAGTGTCCAGATATTTAGCTGCTGTATGCAATATTATTCTTCACGTAAATAAAGTGCATAAGTGTGCTAATAAAGTGTGAAAACAGTGCTAATGATGAACTCAATAATGCATTAATAAAGTGTCCAGGTATTTAAATGTTGTATGCAATACTCATTATTCTTCACATAAATAAAGAGTATAACAGTGCTGATAAAGTGCATAAAAAGCGTCCACAGTCAATAACTGCCCATGTTTCCACAATCCTTCTTTAGAGTGACATAGCACAGTTTCTGGAAGGACAAAATACAAGTGACTTCCACCCGCATGCAGTGTCATCCACCACCGGAACGTAATGAATACCCTTACACTTTATTTATGTGAAGAAGGGTCCCCAATGCTTCTTTGGCCAGTCTCCAGGTCTAGAAACCATAGTCTCTTTAGCCATATCCGTCTTATCAAATTTCCCTACGTCCCTGAACCGTGGAACAGTCTTACCAGGTCCGCCAGGTGATCTTTCACCCCTAGATACATTGTAATGGGGGCGCAGATGGGTGCAACAAGTCCTCAGCAGCAGTGTATCTCTCCACAAGGTCCACGAGTTGGTTGGTGGTTTTGGGGTCCCCATGACTGACCCATCTCCTTAAAGCAGCAGGGAGCGCACGTAGATAGAGGTCCATGACCACGCGTTCCACAATATGGGGCCCTGGCAGAGTCTCCGGATGTAGCCACTTTCTGGTGAGGTGGACCAGGTCGAACATCTGCGAGCGGGGTGGCTTGTCGGTGCGATAGGTCCACTGATGCACCCATTGGGCCCGGACCGCCATGGTGACCCCTAGGCGTGCAAGTATATCTGCCTTTAGGGTCTCATAGTCCTGGGCCTTATGTGGTTCCAGGTCAAATGGTGGCTGGTAAAAACCGAAATCCGCTTAATCCAGTCCACATAGACCTATACGAGGCGATAGGTAGCATCTGTCTACCACTTCGCCTCGCATATTGTCACACAGTATGCACAGTGCAGCACACATAAAGCTCAGTACACCATCCATACATGTCAGTAAGTGCCTGAGAACTTGTGAATGTGAATATAGGGGCTCTCTGAAGGCAGAGGGAGCCAGAAGCGTTGGTGAGGGACCCCAGAAAAGGAGGTTCGAGCTGCTCTGTGCAAAACCACTACACAGAGCACATAATTATAACATGTTTGTTGTTTAAAAAAAATACTTTAAAGACTGTGCAGGGAAGATCAGCATCTGAATCCAGAAAAGGTGGAAGCTGATAGACTGGAGGCAATATAAAGCATTACAATTACATTTAAAGCGTTACTAAACCCACAACAGTAAAATCAGTCTGTACCATGCTTGTTATACTCGCTGTGGAACTTAAGGGGTTGATCCTCTGCATTGTTTAAAAAGGGCTGTTTTAACCTGTATGCATATATTCTTCCCTCCTGCACTGTCAATCTGGGCAATCCATATAATACACAGCAGGTTGGTAAAGCTGCACATGCTCAGTATGGTCTCTTATGCTGGATAGAACATTTCCTGTTTCAGTTGAACTGTTCAGGTCACATGATATTGACATCACACATGTGGGCGTGTATACAGGCTGTAGTGGAAATCTCCTATTTGAACACACAGCTATAGACAAACTATGCAGGTTAACAGGAAACTGTGGTATGCAGATCCTCCAAAAAGGTATAGGGCGCAGATTAACTATCTTCATATTACTGGCTTTAGTAACACTTTAGGCCTCATACACATGGACGTTTTTTGACGCAGGCGTTTTCTGGCGTTTTTTGCAGCTCTCCATGTTAGTCAATGGCCCCATAAAAATGTCTGCATTTTTGAGCTGTAGATGACGTCGGCGTTAGTGAGCTGAAACTAGAACCCACAGCCATCGCGTTCTGAGGCTGTAACGTTTTGGCATTTTTTGACGCCGACGCCACAATATGCCAACAAACGCCAATAAACGCCAACAAACGCCACCTATTATTATACCGGCGTTTTTTGACGCCGACGTTTTTAGGTTGAAAAATAGCAGAGGGATGATTTTTTTTTAAAAACGCCTATTGACGCCGACGCTCACTAACGCTCAAAAACGCCGATGCACAACGCCGAAAAACGCCGACTTTTTTTCCTTGACGTCGGGCCCGACGTTTTGTTTATTTTTTTAAAAACGTCCGTGTGTATGAGGCCTTAAAGTAAACTTTTACCAGTATTGTGCATTATAATTAAAATGAACATATCCATAAAACAAAAAGTCTCAGCTTTTAGTAATACTTTAATATAAAATAATTATATCTCTCTTCCACACTTCATATAGCGTCATGTCTGACTACTAAATAAAATGTCCATATATCCTACTTCTGGGTGTATTTATTTTTATATATATTATGTAATTAATATATATTTTTACTTTCACTGTTTCACATTATAAATGAACCTCCTATAGTAGCGATTATCTGCTCTTTGTGTACTATAAACGGCTAAGTTTCGTTTTTTAACCACATTATGACAGGTGATAAAAAAAAGCATGCTACTGGTACTAAACGCCTTAGGCCTGGTTCACACCTATGCGTTTTTTGGTGCTTTTTGCAGAAACACACTACAGTTCATTTAACATGGTTTCTTATGGGACACATTCACATCTATGCTTTTTTCAGCTGCTGGAAAGGGTCAAGGACTTTTTTCAACGCAAAACAGTAGTGGTGCACCGAATAGAAATTTTGGTGCCGAAACTGGAAATGCACTAAGCTGAAAGCCGAAAACCAAAAACGAAAATGACGGTTTTTAAAAAATATTTATATTTTTATATACAATTGTCATATGCAGCCTACCTTTGCTTGGGTACTGACAGGCAGCACTGATTGGCGCTGATAGGTGGCACTGATAGGCAGCACTGATTGGCACTGATAGGTGGCACTGACAGGTGCCACTGGTTGGCACTGACAGGTGGCACTGGATGGTACTGGTAGGTGGCACTGGCATGTGGCATTGATTGGCACTGACAGACGACACTGGATGGTACTGGGAGATGGCATTGATTGGCACTGACAGGTGGCACTGGAGTGTACTGGCAGGTGCCATTGATTGGCATTGACAGGCGGCACTGGATGGTATTGGCAGGTGGCACTGATAGGTGGCACTGGATGGTACTGGCAGGTAGCACTGATTGGCACTGACAGATGGCCCTGGATGGTACTGGCAGGTGGCACTGGCATGTGGCACTGGTTGGAACTGACAAGTGGCACTGGATGGTACTGACAGGTGGCACTGATTGGCACTGACAGGTGGCCTTGGATGGTACTGGCAGGTGGCACTGGCTGGTGGCACTGATTGGCACTGGTTGGCACTGACAGGCAGCACTGGATGGTACTGACAGGTGGCACTGATTGGCACTGACAAGCAGCACTGGATGGTATTGGCTGGCACTGGCAGAAGAGATGAGTAGATTCACAATGCACAGAGCATGCTGCTTGTACGAGCCGCTCTGTCCATGAAACTGTCACCTAATTACATTGGAATGCAGAGAATGCAGAGAGAGAGCTGTCAGATCTTTACTGAGATTGGAGGTGGGCGGGACTGAACAGCTAAGACCCTTTTCCCGCCCACCTCCTGACATCGACTTGAAGATCTGACAGCTCTCTCTGCATTCTCTGCATTCCAGTGTAATTAGCTGACAGTTTCATGCACAGAGCGGTTCGTACAAGCAGCGCACTCTGTGCATTGTGAATCTACTCATCTCCCACATCCATTGCGGGGTATGTGTGGCACACATACTCCGCAGTGGATAGTACCCGCCCCCTTTTCGGTATTGGCCCGTTCTTTTGTTTCGGCCGATACTGAAAACACAGATTTTGCCCGAAAATGCCGATAATTTTCGGCTGCCGGAATTTCGCTGCATCCCTACAAAACAGTGCTTTTTATGGTTCAATAGACTTCAATGGAGAAGCTTCAGAAAAGCATGTAGTGTGTTTTGGCAGCAATTTGTGTTTTTTTTAATCTACCCAACAACAAATTGGCCAAGAATATTCACACCAAAAATCTTTGTACATTCGCTGAATGAAAGAATGTCACTTGAAAATTTCACTTGCTTTTAACATTCAGTTTTAAAACAAATGTAATTTCTGAATGAAAACCACTTACACTGTCTGAAAATTTTCTATTCTGCTCCTTCGAATTTTCCAATCACTGTGGTTGAAAACAAACGTCGATTTGACCCCACTAATGATTGGAAAATTGAACGAATGTTCTTAAAAAGTACATTTTTTTGAAGGAAGACATTGTTTTTATATGGCCAGCATATATTACAGTTCTGTCTGAAAAATCTGCAAAGCAGTCTTTGTTTTTATTTTTCTTTAAATAAAAAAATTTGATCTCTGAATCTGATGATATTTACCAGATTCAACCTCTAATAGTATATACAGTATATCCCCTCTAATAGTATATACAGTATATCTCCTCTAATAGTATATATACAGTATATCCCCTCTAATAGTATATACAGTATATCCCCTCTAATAGTATGTAGAGTATATCCCCTCTAATAGTATATACAGTATATATCCTCTAATAGTATATACAGTATATCCCCTCTAATAGTATGTAGAGTATATCCCCTCTAATAGTATATACAGTATATCGCCTCTAATAGTATATACAGTATATATCTCCTCTAATAGTATATACAGTATATATCCCCTCTATTAGTATATACAGTATATATCTCCTCTAATAGTATATACAGTATATATCTCCTCTAATAGTATATACAGTATATCCCCTCTAATAGTATGTAGAGTATATCCCCTCTAATAGTATATACAGTATATATCCTCTAATAGTATATACAGTATATATCCCCTCTAATAGTATATACAGTATATCCCCTCTAATAGTATATATCTCCTCTAATAGTATATACAGTATATATCTCCTCTAATATTATATGCAGTATATATCTCCTCTAATAGTATATACAGTATATCCCCTCTAATAGTATATACAGTATATCTCCTCTTATAGTATATACAGTATATATCTCCTCTAATAGTATATACAGTATATCCCCTCTAATAGAGTATATCCCCTCTAATAGTATATACAGTATATATCGCCTCTAATAGTATATACAGTATATATCTCCTCTAATAGTATATACAGTATATCGCCTCTAATAGTATATACAGTATATATCTCCTCTAATAGTATATACAGTATATCCCCTCTAATAGAGTATATCCCCTCTAATAGTATATACAGTATATCTCCTCTAATAGTATATACAGTATATATCGCCTCTAATAGTATATACAGTATATCCCCTCTAATAGTATATACAGTATATCTCCTCTAATAGTATATACAGTATATCTCTTCTAATAGTATATACAGTATATATCTCCTCTAATAGTATATACAGTATATATCTCCTCTAATAGTATATACAGTATATCCCCTCTAATAGTATGTAGAGTATATCCCCTGTAATAGTATATACAGTATATCCCCTCTAATAGTATATACAGTATATCTCCTCTAATAGTATATACAGTATATCTCCTCTAATAGTATATACAGTATATCCCCTCTAATAGTGTATACAGTATATCCCCTCTAATAGTATATACAGTATATCTCCTCTAATAGTATATACAGTATATCCCCTCTAGTAGTATATACAGTATATATCCCCTCTAATAGTATATACAGTATATCTCCTCTAATAGTATATACAGTATATATCCCCTCTAATAGTATATACAGTATATATCTCCTCTAATAGTATATACAGTATATATCCCCTCTAATAGTATATACAGAATATCTCCTCTAATAGTATATAAAGTATATATCCCCTCTAATAGTATATACAGTATATATCTCCTCTAATAGTATATACAGTATATCTCCTCTAATAGTATATA
>BLSH010255328.1:470298-513731 GCA_018402905.1 Glandirana rugosa
TAGGAGAAGCTCCCAGTCTGGGGGGGGACCAGGCCTGGAGTGCTCGGGTGCAGCCAGGAGGAGTGAGATCTTGGTGGCAGGGACAAGGCAGAGAGGAAAGGATAGCAGGAGAGAGCACTATCCGGGAGAGATCTCCAGTGTGGAACTTGTCGGTCAGCAACATTCCCTAGGAAACTGTTAGAGGCATGCTGGAGCGGATTGGGGTGAGAGACAATCTGGGAAAGATGCAGAAGCCAGTATGGGATTCCTATTTTGCTGTGGTAGTGGAGAAAGAAGCTGAAGCTAGAGGAGCTGGCAGGGCCTGTAAGAAGATGGGCTGGGAGTAGTAGTCCATTGGGCCAGCTAGCACACTGTACTTTGCTACATTTTAAAGGCCACCTGTCTCTACCTGTAATGGGCGGCCCTGCTTTAACTACAGCAGGCTTCACCATGTGCTAGCTAGGCCGGAAGAAGATGTTTTGGAGGCCTGATAAATATCCTTTCAGGTCTCACCTGTGAGAATCAAGTGTTGTGCAGGAGAGAAGTGCAAGGAGTGTAACGGTGCTGGAGGAAGTTGGGGAAGTGTATGTAGTAGGGTGACCAGACGTCCCTGGTTTCAGGGGACAGTCCCTGGATTGAGGACTAAATCTGTCCCCTGTTTTGTCCCCTGATTGGATTTGAACAGGGGCCCAAGCCATTTCAAAGACAGTCAGTGCAGAATTTTAAAAAAAAATCGGAATTACACCCCCCCCCCCCGTTCTGCTCTGCTCCTGCTAGCTTGGGGGGGGGGGGTGTAATTCCAGCCCGCATGTTGTTCTGCCTTGGCTCAAGACCCGGTCAACCGCCTGCCTGCCTAACTCCTTGTCTTCCCCAGCAGAGTAATCTTCCTCTGCTCAGTTTCGCTCCCCACCCAGTAGTAGCTGGGGCCCGGAGAGAGGCTGTGAGGCGGGCAGTGGTGGTGACAGACAGAGAGAGGCAGCTGAGCTCAGCTGACAGTGTCCAGCAGCAGGAACAGAGGGGAAGCGGATCCAATCATGGGGATGTCAGTGCCTTCAAGGCTTCAACACCGGTGTGCTTTGGGGGTGTCTGTGAATAGACTACATTGCACTGTGTCTGTCTCTCTGGCATAATGGATGGTATCATAACTCACAGGCAGCAGGCACTCTCTCATGGCTCTGGCTGGTATTGCACTGCCACAGTGTGTCACATAACATGGCTGCTGAGACAGGGATCTATGCCTTCCCTTAGTAAAAGCAACTTCCCCCACAGTGAGAAAACACTTGTTAGGCACACATTTAACACTTTGATTGCCCTAGATGTTAACCCCTTCCCAGCCAGTGTCATTAGTACAGTGACAGTGTATATTTTCAGCACTGATCACTTCATTAGTGTCACTGGTTCCCACAAAAGTGTCAGTTAGTGTCCGATTTGTCCGCCGCAATAGCGCAGTCCTGCTGTAAGTCGCTGATTGTCGCCATTGCTAGTAAAAATAAAATATGTTACCGGATTTCATTTTAAAAATCTGGTCACCTTAGTATATAGCGGTCCCACGTACAGAACTGTTCGATTCCTGGGCATCCCATAATATTCCCTATCCCATCCAAGTTCAAATCCCCTAAAAAAACAAAAAAAAAAAACAAAGTACAAGCCTGGTCTGTGACTCTGGATGTGTGGAAAAGTGTGATCAGGTGAACTACAACAACCAGCCGCCCTAAGGGGGCCATTGGCTACATAACTAATACACTGTTTTATTTTCTACATCAGTTCATCCCCCACAGCTATTACCTTTTGTATCAATAAGGCTCCTTTCACACCAAGGCATTGGAAAAAAAGCCTGTAAAATCCTGTAAAACGCCATGATTTTAGTGTGTGTTTTTGCCGTGCTTTTGAAGTGCTAGCGCTATAAATAGCGCTCCTCTAATGGGGTTTTTTAAGCGCTTTTCAAGCGTTTGTGTTTCAATCATGTGACCTTTCCACAGCCTCAGTACACATTTTCAAGCGCTTAACCATTATTTTCAATGGACATGGGCGTTTTTGAAGAGCTATTTTGAGCGCACAAAACAAGCTGAAAAGATGCTGCTTGCAGGACTTTTAGCAACACCTAGCAAGCGCAACGCCTCGGTGTGAAAGCATCCATTGAGATGCATGGGGAGCGTTTTTGGTGCGCTTTTTATGTGCTAATTTTAGAGCAAAAATGCCTGAAAAACGCCTTGGTGTGAAAGGGGTCCCTTCCTCTTAGGCTAGCCATACATGTTAGATTTTCTGTCCAGTTTTCTTTAGATTTACCTTTAACTATGTAGTACAAGGGCCTGCCTAATTGTATAAAATTAAAAGTGTTGTTTAGTTTTGACCTCATATTATATGGTTTATGGTAAATCTAGAGACAATTGGACAGAAAACCTAACATGTATGGCCAGTCTTAGATTGTAAGCTCTAAGGAGCAGCGCCTTCTGATTCCTCCTGTAACAAATTGTATTGTGAGTGTGTAACTGCCTTCATTTTGTTAAGCACTGCGCAAACTGTTGGCGCTTTATAAATACTGTATATTAATAAAAAAAATAATAATGATTTATAGGTAAAGAGATTGCCATGATATCAGCTGTATCATTAGATAATGTGTGTGGTCACCTCATGTAGTTGTGGTATAGATAAGAACCCATGCCATCAGACACAGGTAAATGCGGATGTAGTGGCAGCACCTTGTAATAAGTAAGTGATCATATTGAAGCTCCTATTAGTTATGGGACAAAGATAGAACTCGTTTTCATGTTACACTACAATTAGCCCACTAGGCTACTTTCAGAATATATTCGCAATATCGTCTCCATTAAACATTAATTGCCTGAACATGCCCAAGTCACAATACGTTTTACATTCTGTTTACTTCAGGAGGAAGCGGAGTCAGCCCCACTCACAGATTCATATCGCAAGTAAATGTTTCCATTAACTGTATTGCCGTCTGAGCAGTGCCCACTTCATCCTATTATAACCACATGTGAGAAGCAGTGAAACAGCGCCGTTGTCATTTAAATCTGTATACAGAACAGATTGAAAGTCATGCTGTATACACATATTACTGTATCTCAAGACACAATCATTGTAGGAATTCTCAGAGATTAGTGTAACTTAAAATGAACTTGTGGCCAGGCCTTGGACATTCAAGTCATTTTAAATGTTCTTAGCAACCAGTAAATGAGGTTGCGATTCTGCTCACGGTTCCAAATCGCCCACATGCAAACGGGGCCTTACTTTTTACATTGAATTCCTTAAAGTCTACCTAAACCCACATACAAAAATGTAATATGTTATAGCTTATCAGTCCTGCCAGTGCTGTACTGCATCTATGGGGTATCACCTTTGTCACCCCAGGCTGCTTGTTCCTGATTTCGACTGCAGAACATTCCACCCTTTCCTCGCTGTAAGTTAGAAGCTGAATGGATTTCTAGCAGGGTCACTGGGTTTTTTCTGCTTTTTTTTTTATTGTGTCCACACAAACACTTTAAACCACCATACATTTTCTAATGTCTATCTTGAGGGATCTTTCTGCTGGAGTTCTTGGGTCTGCTTCTCTTCCATTGCCATTGTGAGTGGTTCTCATTCTTTCTATTATTGCTTATTAGTTCCTTTTGGCCCATGACTATTGCTTTATAGGTCGAAATAATGTTGGGTGGTTGCAGGCCACCTGTGTCACTAGCAGGAGGTGATGGAGCTTTTTTATGAAGGAAGGATGGTACAGGCACCTGTGTCACTACCAGGAGGTTATGGAGCTTTTTATGAAGACAGGAGGGTGCAGACCACCTGTGCCAATACTGGTAAGAGTTGGAGCTTTGTATGAAGGCAGACTGGTGCAGGCCATCTGTGTCACTACCAGGGAGTGATGGAGCTCTGTATGAAGGCAAGAGGGTACAGGCCACCTGTGTCACTACCAGGGAGTGATGGAGCTCTGTATGAAGCCAAGAGGGTACAGGCTACCTGTGTCACCACCAGGGAGTGATGGAGCTCTGTATGAAGCCAAGAGGGTACAGGCCACCTGTGTCACTACCAGGGAGTGATGTAGCTGTGTATGAAGGCAAGAGGGTACAGGCCACCTGTGTCACTACCAGGAAGTGATGGAGCTCTGTATGAAGGCAAGAGGGTACAGGCTACCTGTGTCACTACCAGGAAGTGATGGAGCCCTGTATGAAGGCAAGAGGGTACAGGCTACCTGTGTCACTACCAGGGAGTGATGGAGCTCTGTATGAAGGCAAGAGGGTACAGGCTACCTGTGTCACTACCAGGGAGTGATGGAGCTCTGTATAAAGGCAAGAGGGTACAAGCTACCTGTGTCACTACCAGGGAATGATGGAGCTCTGTATAAAGGCAAGAGGGTACAGGCTACCTGTGTCACTACCAGGGAATGATGGAGCTCTGTATGAAGGTAAGAGGGTACAAGCTACCTGTGTCACTACCAGGAAGTGATGGAGCTCTGTATGAAGGCAAGAGGGTACAGGCTACCTGTGTCACTACCAGGAAGTGATGGAGCTCTGTATAAAGGCATGAGGGTACAGGCTACCTGTGTCACTACCAGGGAGTGATGGAGCTCTGTATGAAGGCAAGAGGGTACAGGCCACCTGTGTCACTACCAGGGAGTGATGGAGCTCTGTATGAAGGCAAGAGGGTACAGGCCACCTGTGTCACTACCAGGAAGTGATGGAGCTCTGTATGAAGACAAGAGGGTACAAGCTACCTGTGTCACTACCAGGAAGTGATGGAGCCTTTTTATATAGGTAGGAGGGTGCAGACAACCTTTGTAACTCCAGGGAAGTGTTGTAGCTTTGTATGAAGACAGGAAGGTGCAGGCCACCTTTGTCACTACAGGGAAGTGATGGAGCTCTGTATGAAGACAGAAAGGTTTGTAAACCTGTATCTTTACAAGGAAGTGTTATATCTTTGTATGAAGGCAGGAGGGTGCAGGCCACCCATATCACTCAAGGAAGGTGTTGGACCTTTGTATGAAGGCAGGAGGGTGCAGGCCACCTGTGTGTCACTACCAGTAAGTGATGGCGCTTTTGTATAAAGGCAAGAGAGGGCAGGCCACCCATATCACTCAAGGAAGGTGTTGGATCTTTGTATGAAGGCAGTGTTACTACTGGGAAGTGCTGGAATTTTGCTAACATTCATGCATAGCAAAAGGGAAAGTAGTACCTGTACTGTATACCTGCTGGCAGCTCTCTTTTTTTAACATGTCAGGGTCCCTTTAAGGAGTAATAACCTGTGAGGAAATTTTTTTGTAAAATCCCTTTTATATATATTTATCTGATTTTAAATGTTAGCATGTCACATCATTTAATAAAATATCTCAAGCAATACTGCTTGCAGTATTTGCAGTGATAACATATAATAATTATTTTATATTATATTATAAAGTAATAACTTTTGAATTAGCAAATCTGATCTTTCTGTACACATGATGGAAACAGCATCCATTGCTCCTTAGAAAGGAGGAAATTCTCCAATTGGACACCTTAATAAAAACAAAGCATTGGGAGTACCGGAACAGCTTAGAATCCCGGAGAACAGAAGGAACGATCCTGTGTGTATCATGAATTGTTGCACATGATTATATCAGAGCAGCTTGATGCACTGAGAAGACAACTTGGCCACTGACACAATACACACAACTCTCTTCATCAATCATGCCATGGTGCTGAAATATTGAGGCTGTAGTGGGAATGATGACAATAGTTTTAATTTAGCTGTTGATGTAAACTGCAGGCGGCACAGTAATTCTGAGACGCACACCCAGCTATGTGTCACGGCTTATATAACCCTCCACTATATTTTGTATTCATGAAGATGTATTTTGTTCTGTAAACAAAATGACTGGCTGAAATCAGGAAGCTGATCTGCAGAAAAAAGAAGAGTTTCTTTTTTTTTTTTTTTTTAATCAAAGAAGCTTGTGTTAAAAATGCGGCCATATTAAGATCACAACTATTTATTTAGTATTTTTTTTCCCTGCTTCACAAACTCTGAAGTCACTACCAGCTTTGATTGTGGTCAGGAGTTACTGTGATATCTAGAGGAGGACTGTTTTTTGATGTTGTCTAAGATCGGTGAAGATTATCATCTGTAAGATCTGATTTCATGCAAATCAATTGACTTGATTTCCCTTTAGGGCTCTTGCAAACGTTTTTAGGCATCCAGGAGCTTTATTTTTACTAATCTGAACCGGTGCGTAAATATCATTAAATGTGAGCCGTGTTTAACCACTTCAGCTTCATAAGGTTTACCCCCCTTCATGGCCAGGCCAATTTTTTGTGATACAGCACTACAATTGCGCGGTCATGCGACGTTGTACCCAAATAAAATGTTTTTGCTTTTTTTACCTACAAATAGAGCTTTCTTTTGGTGGTATTTAATCACCTCTGTGGTTTTTATTTTTTGCGCTTTAAACAAAAAAAGAGCCGCAATTTTGAAAAAATAAAAAAAAAACAATATTTTTTAAATCTGCTATAAAACGTATTCAATAAAAATATGTAAAAAATCGAATTTCTTCATCAATTTAAGCCAAAATATATTCTGCTATATATTTTTGATTTTAAAAAATCTCAATAAGTGTATATTGATTGGTTAGTGCAAAAGTTATAGTGTCTACAAACTATGGGATAGATTTATGGAATTTTTATCTATTTATTTATTTTTTACCAGCAATGGCGGCGATCAGCAACTTATAGTGGGACTGCAATATTGCGGCGGACAAGTCAGACTCCAAACTGACACTTTTATTTATTTATTTATTTCAGGTACTTATATAGCACTGTCAATTTACGCAGTGCTTTACGTATATATTGTACATTCACATCAGTCCCTGCCCTCAAGGAGCTTACAATCTAAGGTCCCTAACTCATATTCATACATATACTAGGGCCAATTTAGACAGGAGCCAATTAACTTTTGACACTTTTTGGGGACCAGTGACACCAATACAATGATCAGTGCTAAAAAAATTTGCACTGTCACTGCACTAATGACACTGGCAGGGAAGGGGTTAACATCAAGGACGATCAAGGGGTTAAATGTGTGCCTAACATGTTTTACTGTGTGTTCTGTGTGCTGATTTTACTAAGCAATGTGCTGTTTTTTCTTCCTGCTATGCAGGAAGAAAAAACAGCATATTGCTGCTGTCAGAAGAGAGCCTTGTGTTTGTTTACCTACACAGGGCTCTCTTTGGTGACCTCCGGAGCCGAATGTCGGCTGGCAGTGACCAATCAGAGGCCGGCTGCCAGTGACCAATTGATGCTGCAGCCAATCGCAGCACAACCGGGGGAGTGGGGCGCAAATCTGGATTATTGGCCAGTATTTTGCGCTTGTAATGCAGTTATTACCTTTTCTCATCAAGAGTATATAGCAATCGTGTGACTTCTTTCAGTGTCTGGCTGAGCACTGGTTAAAGCTTGTAGAGTTTTCATCCTCCTCTGACTGTCCTATGACCCCTGACCCTCTGTCTGGACAGTGCTGATTGGCCCTGTGCTGATCACATGCACCCTACCAAAAAAAAAACTCTCTAGCAATACACACCAAATTGAGCATGGCTCTGTACTATCAGCAGATCGATTGGGGACTGTGGAAGAAGGGTATGTGCAGGACTAACCGGTTCCACAGTGAGTATGGCAAACATGCTTTACTGCATATACAGACTGATTTTACTGTTGTGGGTTAAGTAATACTTTAAGGCTGCATTCACACCTGGGCGTAGCGTTTTCAGGCAGAAATACACACGTTTTTAACTCAATTTTTTGCCGCAATTTTGTACAGGTCAAAAGGTCACCAATGTAAAAAGTAGAAAAACATCCAAATCAAGCTACAAAAATACCTCCAGAACTTTTTTGAGCTTCAGGCGTTTGGCTTCAGGCGTTTTGTGTGGAGATGTGAACGGACTCCATAGAGAATCATTGATTTTCCTCCCCTCAAGCGTTTTGTAGCTTCAGGCTTCAAACTACAAAATACTGAGGTGTGAATAGGGCCTAAGGATTGGGAAGCTACAATACATTCCATTTTTGTGTTTTTGGTTTAATATCAGTACCTGTGTAGCTGTCCAGGGCTGTAATGCAGAGATACAGTCGTCAAATTTACTAAAATTGTATTTGATGTGCACATGCATTTGCGTGCACTTTTACCAAAGATGAATGTACATCACAATGGTCTCAACTCCCAGCTCTCAGAAGAAAGCATGTAAAGATTTTGAAACCGAATACGTACATGCTTGTTGTGTAGTAGTTGCAAAAAATGGGTGCTTTAATTAAACCACCATTGCTTCATTAAATTGATATTGTTTCCCATGGGACAGGCCTGTACCCACAAGGTTCCCCCTCCACTATCTCCATAGGCACTAAATTGCTTGATCATCCAATGGGAAGTTGCATGTATGAGCTCCAGTAGCAATTTTAAGCTCCCTTTACACAGCGTGCAACTCCATGAACTTCATATCTTCAGCATGCACTGACTTTGACACCTGTCATCAGAATCACTGGACCTTCATTTTTCCTTATGATAAATGGAATTTTCTGCAAGACACAGCTTGTGTTCCCACAGATCCATACATCTGCAACTGTCTTCATTAATTTCATGTCTGCCAATTAGCGGACCTTTGTTAACATATGTTGCGGAGTACAGTAAACTCCATTCATCGCAGAATTGAATGTAAATAAATCCACTGACATCCGAACATAGTTGTCAAAGCTAGTGCATGATTGCTCTGCACGCCTGTGTAAGGAGAGCCTTAAAGAATATGTTACCCCAACATTTCATATTCCTGATATGTGTCTGTTGTTCCATGTACTTGTGTTAAAAATATCCTCTTCTCTTTGTGTTGCTTGCTTTGTGTAAAATACCTAGTAATCTTGCCAGTCCAGCCACTTTCCTATTTCAAACTGACCATGCTAGGCATGACAGAGCATCTATCCCAGCATGGTCAGTTTTCTGGCTGTGCTAGGAGAACAGACTGCCTGTCCTCCAATAGTCAGACTTGTGCTAACATGCCCTCTCCACACAGCCATTCACTGGGAAGATCATTGTACTGCTCTCTTTCTTCACCCCCCATCTCTATAAGCATGTTTGCAGCTGAAAATTTGTGATCACTTTAAAAATATATATTTATATTGTTATAATATTTTATATGTATAAAATATTAATATATTTATAATAATTTTATATACAGTAGATTCACAAAATGCTTTGCCTTTCATTTCTATTTAAAACGGAATGTGTTGTTTTACAAGGTAAGGCAGTCCTAAATGCTAACATACACAATAAATCTTTTTTAAAAGTTCTTATTGTTTCTAAACGTAAGAAAACAGTAACAACTCTTATTGAGCATCTGCAGGTTTCTTAGGGCTCTAGAGCTGGAACAGCAGGGGTGGTATCAGTATGTAGGCAGGGGTGTTGATTGGTTGCATAAAGGCATCCAATCAGAGGCTGCAGCTGCACCCAGATCCCACCCTCCTGCACCAGATTGTTGAGCTGCCCAAAGGAAAGTATTACAGTTGTCTTCATCAATCTGGGTTAGACAACATCAGAGGGAATTTAAAATAGATTTAGTGCATAATAGGGCTCAAGTACAGAGCTCATTTAGAACAGCCATGTTTCCCTTGCAAACATGTTTGTACAAGTATGCTGAGTAAGTAAACATGAAGGGAGATTGAACACTGCTCGCAATCTCTGGCAATTTGCCTGTACTAATTAGTTACTACACTATATTGCCCAAAGTCTGACACCTGACAATCGCACTTATCATACATGAGATTGTTGGATATCCCTTTCCAAAACTATGGGCATAAAGTAGACTTTCACCCCCTGAATGCACAGGGCATCAAGTTATATTTTCCTTGATTTGTTTACCTTTTTTCATTGTTTTGGTGCACCGTGCACCCTGTCATCCGGCTGCCATTCTGGCCTAGGTGAGAATGACGTCTCCATGACTCTGAAATGTGCACATCACATATACCAGGATGCTTAGCTTTCCATTCCCAGGCCTGTGGAAGAGGTGCTGCAGATCACAGCAGGACAATGCTGGATCTGTTGGGTTGGGCAGATGAGTGTGCCCAGGTATAACATGTAATAGGAGGGGGGAAAAAACGATGGGGTTTTGGTTAAGTTCCTTTTTAATATTTAGTTAGGCTCTCCTTTGCATCTCTAACAGCCTCCACTTTTCTGGGAAGGTTTTCACAAGATTTTGGAGTGAGCTTATGAGAACTTGCACCCGGTCAGCCAAAAGAGCGTTTTGGAGGTCAGGTACTGATGTTGGACAAGAAGACTTGGTTGTCAGTCAGCATTCCAACTTAACATACAAGGTAATATTCAGCGCAAAGTCTCTTCTGCAAATCAGTTGCAATACACAGCAAACTGGACACTAAGGTAGAATTCACAAAAGCCTAAAATAAACATATAAAAACAGGGTGCAGCGCTATGTGTAACTAGAGATAATGTCCTTTCAAGTCCATAAGACTTATGATAAAACTTCCTATAATGGTGGAATCTTCACAAATCAAAGGATGGACGTACAGGTGCACAAACCCTCCACCACAGACACACACTGCTGCTCAACTCCTTTATAAGGCCTGATGGCCTATAATACACCTTTCCTACTGGGGGACAAATATGTGTCCTGTAGGAATCCTTTGAATAACAATCAGCTTTGACACCGTACGATCCGGAATACATATAGAAAAAACAAACAACACATCTAGTGCTCTCCGTAAAGACTAAAGTGAATTTAAAAGACAATGTTCATCAAGATCTGCTAAAAAACATCCAATGATATTAGATAGGGTTGGGGATCCACGTATTCCAGAGGACAGACATAAGTGTGTATGGACCCTCCACCGCAGACACACAGTGCCGCTCACCTCATTTGTAAGACTAAATGCACCTTCCCCACAGGGGACTATAGAGATATTGCAGCGTTCCTATGGGCACCGGTCTGCTCCGACACAGTTCCATCCAGAGTACATACAGAAAGACAGAATGCTACATCTAGTGCTCTCAGTAAAAACAACCAATTTATTCAAGTAAAACGTAGCACACTCACAAGTATAGCACTCCATCCGAGTGCATGGATCAGCGCTGATAACAAACAGTGATGACACCAAGATGACCACAGGTGACGTCATACGCCGCTCCTCCCCAGTACGCATTACGTCCTGGGCGGGACTTCTTCAGCATGGGAACATGGGAGTCATTCGATCGACTTCTCACAAACAAGAACGGTCATAGATAGATTGAAATTCATTCTGTCTCTGCTAAACCTTCCAAATTTTGATCCATCTCTAGCCAGCTTTAGTATCCAACATAGACATTGTTGCAGAAAAAGTTTGTCCAGTATACATGCATAACGATAAAGCAGATTTGTGAGATGGTAAAAAGCAGCAAAGCCAAACAGCATATACGATAAGCAGAGAAGGTACCACAAGGTTGGAAGTACGCATTGGTCTAAAATGTCTTTCTTGCATTACCAGTATTCTTCACTGGAAACACTTGAGCTCAATAACTTGGCGGGGTGCCCACATAGTTATGGCCGTTTAACATATATCACCATAGTATCTACCAATTAGCCAGACACTTTCATAACAACACTAAAATAAGATGTAAACGACCCAGGCCCATCTGTCATGTACAGAAAAACACTATATATGACTAAGACAATGAAGGACATTTCTGCAACCAAAAGCATCCTAGACCTGGTGCTACCCTCAGAAACTGTATAAATCCCCCTTTCATTGTCACTATTCACATTGCAGCCCAACCTTACCCTTTACACGGTGTAGTGATGAAGAAACTATTATACTATGTACTTTTGAGTCATCTCTTACATTAGCCATTCTCAACCAGGGTTCCATGGAACCCTAAAGTTCCTACAGAGGTTGCTATGGGTTCCTTGAGCAATGAGCAATTTCCGTCTCTCAGATAAATAACCTTGGACACCAGTGATCTTTTAAGCTATCTGTAAGGAGGAGATTCTTCCTAAAGACCACAAATATAAGGTCCATCACACAAATATACTGTGCGGTTTAGATGTAGCATATATTGGCAGGGGTTCCCTGAGACCAGAACATTATTTCAAGGGTTCCTCCATTTTAAGAAGGTTGCGAAAGACTGTGTACGCTTTATTGGGTATAGTCCTCGTTCACTCTGAAAGTGGAATTGAGAACATTCTCCTGGAGTTTACAATGTTCATCCCTTTGTTACCTTATGTCCCATGCTGTGTAATATGTATGAGTTTTCAAAATAAAGGACTACAGTAAATAATAAAAAATGTCTTCTTTTACCATCCAAGATTTCCACTGTGCTTCACGGCAGGAATGGCCCAGGGCTGGATTTGAAAATTTGTTCCCTCTAGGTGATTTTATTACTTTATCTGCCTCCTAGTGCCATCAGGTAGTAGTGTTGACTGTTCAGAGTAAATGTATTCTATGTTGAAGTGCTTATCTAATATTGCTTTATAGTTTCAAGCTTGTGGAAAATTAGTATTGTGATAAAACAAGGAACAGTGTTTCAATTTCCTGGAAGTTGTCTTAGGCCCTACTTATAAGTCCAATTCACAACTCCAGACCTGAAAGAATGCTCCATGGATAAATATTACTAAATAGAGCTAAGACTTTTTTTTCCCCAAGAAGCAATTATAGGTATAATCAGCTTTGTGTGTTCCATTGTAACACAGAACAACAGAAGAGGACATCAGTCACTTCAGGACATCGAGAAAAGGAGTCATGGCAATGTTCCATAAATAACCAGGCACTCAGTTGTTTCGCAAGGAGCCACCTGAGTAGACACACAGGACTGCTACAATACCGGAGGCAGCACTGTTGTCTTCCAGATGTGGTTTAATGGTCCAAAAATTTCTCCTCTGCTCTAAGTAGTTAAGAAATACTACTTCCACAGGCAACCTTAATGGACAGCCCTATACATTTATTTATTTATTTCAGGTACTTATATAGTGCTGTCAATTTACGCAGCGCTTTACATATACATTGTACATTCACATCAGTCCCTGCCCAATCTAAGGTCTCTAAAGCCTCGTATACACGGGATGACGATCGTACTTACAGTCGTCTCAAATCGTATGTTGGATAATGTAACTTGCACACTGACTGCACTACACGATCGTACGACCACAGAAAGAATGTTCAGGTGCATGTAATTAGCATCCGGCCGTTCCTGACTTCTGAGCATGCGTGTTTTGCACAATACAACTTTGTTGTACCAACTGCTCTGTACACACGATACAACGGTCGTATGACCGCTTGTTGGTACGACCTAGTCTGCTCATACAACTCCCCTTGTACGAACGTCGTATGTCGGCTGTTCTACTCGCGCATATGAACAATCGATTTTGCATACAGCGGTCGTTCATACGACCTGTTGTATACGATTGTCGTCCCGTGTGTAAGAGGCTTAACTCACATTCATACACATACTAGGGCGAATTTAGACAGGATCTAATTAACCTACCAGCATGTCTTTGGAGTGTGGGAGGAAACCGGAGTACCCAGAGGAAACCCACGCAGGCACAGGGAGAACATGCAAACTCCAGGTAGGTAGTGTTGAGGTTGGGATTTGAACCAGCGACCCTTTTGCTGCCAGGCTAAAGTGCTATCCACCACACCACTGTGCTGCCCTCATGTACCTTATATAAATTGTTCTATATTTATATGTCAAAAACTGCTGGTAAGGTGCTTTTATAGTGAATGGGAACTCTGTTTCCTTGTTACACAGGACCAATTCAGCTGTAAGCTCTACAGCTTAACAGCATTAGGGGTCATTTGCTAAAGTGGAAACAATCCGCTTTTTTGCAATGTGCAGGGTGATTGGGTGGGGTGGGGGGGTTATGTAGGGATAGAATATTTAGAATTCAGAATACAAGCCATACTGGCCAGATTGGGATGTTAGCTTACATCTTCAGTTCCTTAAGCCAATCAAAACTACATTCATGGCATTTAACATGATCCCGGACCAATTAGAAATCAGAAGCCTTAGGTATTGTAAACATATTGGCAATAAATAGTGTAATGTGAAGTCAGATAGGTAGCTGAATAATTGCATCTGTGCCTTATTGGATGCTGAATAATCTGCTTCCAGGCATTTCTAGGTATGACTCATGAGTTACGTAATCTTGGTGACCACTAATTAGAGATGGTTATGGTGGAGGATCACTGTTGGAGTACACCATTGATTGGAGTGGAGAAATTCCCACATACGTACAAGACTTGTTATTCATGCTGTGAGTGCATCTGCAGATCATTAGCAGCAGCATGTATGAAAGGTATGAATTAGATGAATCAGTGCCGGCGTAATATTACAATACATATTTGGGTGAAAAGACCTTTCAAATAGCAATGATTGTAGAGTAAAGAAAAGCCTTATGGAAAATCTACACATGGAGAGCCCTGTCACCTGCTGGCCAGGGAAACGTGTGGAAATAGGTTATGTGTAACATCAGACAGGAATAAATGAATACATAGCTATTGAGAAAGGAGTGATTAGTAGCTAGCAGAAGTCTGGGACCTTCAGGGCGGTCAGGATTATAGCTGTTTGCTCTGAAGACTTGATATTTAAACATATAGGAGTTGATTTACCAAAGGCAAATATACTGTGCACTTGGAAGTGCATTTGCTCTAGATCTGAGGGGTACATGCAAAGAAAATAAAAAACAGCATTTTTGCTTGCACATGATTGGATGATAGAACTCAGCAGAGCTTCCCCTCATTTCAGAGCTTCCCCTCAGATCTAGAGCAACTGCACTTCCAAGTGCAGCACAGTATATTTGCCTTTAGTAAATCAACCTCGTAGAGTCAATTAGGACGACAGAATGTAGGTTTCTGATATATGAAAAAATGTTTTTAAGTGGAATTTAAGGAAAACAGTGGAACTCACAATGTTTAAATACACATTAATGCAGTTTTACCTGTCAAAGGCTTAAAGCTGAACACTAGGCAGGCTACAATGATACAGATGATTCCACTTCTGTATTCATTAATATATCATCAAATGCATTTTTAAATAAAATTGGTGTAAAGTACCCAAATTCACCTTATTAACATCTTGTGATGTATTAAGCTGTTTGCCTGGAGTTCAGCTTTAATAATGATGATGATAAGTAGATGTTCTGTGAGCAGGCTGGGGGTGGAGCAGCGACATTGGAAGCTGCAATGCTGAACCAATAATGTGTCACCTGTCTGGCTATGTAGTATGGTAGTGGTGCATAAATTACAAGGTTGGTTGAGCAGAATTACAAATCCTTTGGCAAGCAAAACAATAAACATGTATGCATTTAACTTTGTAGTTAGCTATTTGCCCAGAGTTCCGCTACAGTATAACTATCATTCTTACTCTATGTTCTGATTACTAATGTTTTTTATATTTTTTCTTGTTCATATAAATTCACATATCCTTAACACTGTCCTTGAACACTGAACCATTCCTATTTTTAACTGTCCCAATAAAAACAATCTTACTGCCCTGACATACCTATTTAGAAAGACTGGGGCCAAGTTGGGTGGAAGTCAGTTAGCCTAGCATCATGTTTTTGGGAGAAAACATACAGAGAACATAGAGCTCCGAAATGATTAGTTCATTGTGGGAATAAAACAAGATTGCTAAACAGCCATAGCTGACATAAAAAAAAAAAAAAAAATACATTTAGTCAACACTACTCATCTTTTGGAATGCAAATGTTTCTGGAATATTTAAAGCGGAGTTCCACCCAGAATTTTTTTTTACATCATTCAAATCCTTTGCCTGCGTAGACTTACCTTTGAGGCCTCATACACACGGGCGTATCTTTAAAAATAAACAAAACGTCGGGCCCGACGTCAAGGAAAAAAAATCGGCGTTTTTCGGCGTTATGCATCGGCGTTAGTGAGCGTAAGTGAGCGTTGGAATCAATAGGCGTTTTTTAAAAAAAAATCATCCCTCTGCTATTTTTCAACCTAAAAACTTTGGCGTCAAAAAACGCCGGAAAACGCCGGTACAATATTAGTTGGCGTTTGTTGGCGTTAGTTGGTGTTTTGCGGCGTCGGCGTCAAAAAATGCCAAAACGTTACAGCCTCAGAAAGCGATGGCCGTGGGTTCTACTTTCAGCTCACTAACGCCGACGCCATCTACTGCTCAAAAACGCTGACGTTTTTATGGGGCCATTGACTAACATGGAGAGCTGCAAAAAATGCCAGAAAACGCCGGCGTCAAAAAACGTCCGTGTGTATGAGGCCTTAAGGACAGAAAAATGTTATACTCACCCTAAGTCGCTTGTTGCTAGGTGGTCTCTGTAATCTGCCCCTATTAGGTCCTAGGCCAGAGGTCCTCAAACTATGGCCCTCCAGTTGTTCAGGAACTACAATTCCCATCATGCCTAGTCATGTCTGTGATTGTCAGAGTTTTACAATGCCTCATGGGATGTGTAGTTCCGCAACAGCTGGAGGGCCGTAGTTTAAGGATCCCTGTCCTAGGCTCTTCTCCTCACTTCCTGCTTCCCTTGGCCTCCTGGGAGATGTGACTCATCATTTCCCAGGAGTCAGTGGGCTTCCCTGTACTGTAACATTGTGTTATTTCCAGACAGGAAATGACACGATTTAAGGCGGACTGAGATCGAGGAGTGCATGATGGTTACCCACCATGCACTTCTTTCAGGAAGAGATGCCAGGAGACCCAGGATGGGCTTCGGATGCCCTCACCTAAAATGGAAAAGTTCAGCATTGAGAGAAACAAAATTGTGAGTAAAAAATACATGTAATTACTAGGTGGTTTGAAAGTAAGGGAACAAAAGGTTACATCTATTTAGTGTTAAAAGAGTGGATGCCAAAAAAATTAAAATTCTGGGTGGAACTCTGCTTTAAATATGTATTTCTGCATTCCAAACAGAAAATCTGTTCTATAATTGATGTGACAAAATTGGAGTATTTATCAAATGTATATGACTTTTAGACTGTGAATAACTAATAACTTACTTTAAATGAAAACTTTAATGGTTTTTATAAAGGTCTATTTTATGGGGGTTTTTATGGATTACTGATATAATATTGTTTTTATATTTGATTTACTACATGTATTCAATGTTTTTTTGTTTTGTTTTTTTACAAATAAATATTTGACACATGAGAAATGATTCCCAGATCACCATGAGTTAGCCAAAAAGATAGCACATCAGACACTACTTGCTTTGCAGCTTCCTTTATCTGATTGAAGCCTCCTACTGAGCCAACTCTAATATGATGACTTATTGAGTTTTGCAGACTATTGGCTTCATTCAGCATTGTATTAGCAAAGGCAATGGTGAAAAGGACATTAGAATCACCTTCTAGGCCTAAATGAGATAGTTAAAAAGAATATGATTTTTTCATATCTACAAGATTGATTTTAGTTCTGAACATGTTAAATAAAATATTGTTCCTTGTAAAATCAGTCTACACCTGTGCACCCTGATTGATCTGGGTAATAGTGACTGGGGATAAACCACCCGGGGAGAGGATTCCACCTTGAGGCTGGGTTCACACTTGTCTGAGAAACGGACTGACATTGTGAGCACAAGTCGCATTACATCACCAAATCAATGTTTCCCTATGAGAGCCGTCTTAACTGCTCCGACACAAGTCGGTCCGACTTTGAAAAACGTTCCTGTACTACTTTGGTCCGACTTTGGTCCTACTTCAGCCCATTGAATATCATTGAAGTAGGATCAAAGTCGGATCCTTGTTCTAACCATCCGACTTGGTGATTACAACAGCAGTAAAAGGAATTTATCTCACACTGGGATTGTTTTGATTGGTCAAAGGACAAGTCACTATCTCAAAGTCGGAGCAAAATCTTATCTTGTTCATTCAAGTCGGATGGAAGTAGGACCGATGTTGCAGGGCAAAGTAGGATCAAAAGTCTGACCGTTTTTGTGTCGGATAGTGTGAACCCAGCCTTACTTCTTAAAATAGTTAATTCATACTTCTTTAAGCCGCATGTAGCTTTATACCAATAAACAAACGTACTACACCATTTTGGATCCGTTCGGTTCTGTTCTTCTTTCCTCCATTGAGCGCAAGGAAGATCCATGCCAGTAGTGTTATCCATTGGAGCTGAGGAGGAGAAGCCGTCTACTTATTAAACAAGAGCATCTATGATTCCTGTCATGGGAATCCACTACATTTCTTGAGTAGGCTGTGTGACCGGGGTGTCAGGTGGAGGATCGTCACAGTATTAAAGGTGCTACAGCGGCTTGTTAACGGTCCATTCATGGATATACCTATGTATATATTGGCTTTTTAAAGTCGGATTAATCATCCATTAATTTGGCTGAAGACCGGATAATCTGGGACTATTTGGACTTATTAGCACCATTATACTAAGGCTTTTGCACTTTTTTGGCATTTTGCACATTATATATTTTTGCACGTTTTGCACAGTACAATAGTAGTTATTGACTATTGTTTTTTCTGCATTATATTAACACTTGCACTGACTTTGCGTGACCTGTGTGGGGTATGGTTTGTACCCAGCCACCACACAGATTGTACTGGGTATTGATGTAGCACTTGAACTTTATTATGAGCACTTCAGTTGGGGCACGTTCAACGTATTTTGAGCGTTTCGCCCAATAGTTGAGACTACACTTCAAGAGTTAGTTGGAAGACTATCATTACATGAGGGGAGCGCGTTTTTTTTGGCTTCTATTATTTTGTGTTTAATCGCTTGCCGACCGCTGGTCGGCAATTGACGGCGTCAAGGTGGCTCTATTGCGCAAATCGCCGTCATATGACGGCGGCTGCGAGATCGAGCCCAGTGAGCGTGCGCGCGCCGCCGGAGGCGCGCCCGCGCACTCACTGTGTCCAGGGAGGGCCAGGGAGCGGCGGATTCGATCTCCGCCGGCCACCTGCGATGCCCCCCCGGAGTGAAAGAACGGAGGTCCGTGTAATTAAACACGGACCTCCGTTCTGTAAGGGGGGAAGGGCTGTGATCACAGCCTTCCACTACATGGAGGCTGTGATCACTTCCCTTCCCCAGCTAGGGCAGTCCCCACACAGTTAGAACACGCCCAGGGAACACAGTTAACCCTTAGAGCGCCCCCTGCAGGTTAACCCCTTCACTGCCAATGGCATTTACACAGTAATCAGTGCATTTTTATAGCACTGATCGCTGTATAAATGCCAATGGTCCCAAAAAAGTGTCAAAATGTTTCGACATGTCCGCTGAAATATCGCAGTACCGCTAAAAATCGCAGATCGCCGCCATTACTAGTAAAAAATTTAAAAAAAAAATAAAAACCCCAGAAATGAATTCTCATCATCTATTAACGCGACCACTTTTGCGCAAACCAATCAATAAACGCCGATTGCGATTTTTTTTATCACAAATATGAGGAAGAATATAAATCAGCCAAAACCGATGAAAAAAATGTTTTTATATATTTTTTTTTTTTTGATTTGTATTTTAGCAAAAAGTAAGAAATTTGGGTTTTTTTGCAAAATTGTCGCTCTTCTTTTGTTTATAGCAGCGATCAGAAATGACGCAGCAGTGATCAAATACCACCAAAAGAAAGCTCTATTTGTGGGAAAAAAGGACGCAAATTTCATTTGGGTACAACGTCGCACGACCGCGCAATTTTCAGTTAAAGCGACGCAGTGCCGAATCACAAAAAGGGCTCTGGTCCTAAAGGGGGAAATCCTTCCGGGGCTGAAGTGGTTAAACTGCTTAATGCATTTTAGCTGCGAAGACTAATCAAATGTGTATAGAACATAGAATAAGATGATTCTCATAGTAACTTTTATTGATCATTTAATATATTATAGGTATATAATTTATTGTTGCAATTTTATGGGGTTCTTTTTTTTGGGGGGGGGGGTGTTTTTTGTTTTCTTTATTCTGCTATAGTTAATTTTTATTGCCATAAAGACAGATATTAAAAAATGCTGAGATATGAGAGAAGATATTTGGTACAAGGATTGCAATCCCCTCACGGGGGATCATGCCTTAGATCAGTAAAGCAGGATGCACAATTCTTGATGCCTTGTCCTCCTTTCCACACACTCAAACACAGTGAACACATGAAGCTGATGTAAAGTGAATGTCATCATAATTTGCTGTCCAATAGTAATTTGTACCAGGGTAAATTTAGAAAAGAGGGAGAGAGTAAAAGGGTAGGTGGCTGGAGTCTAAATGAGATGGGGTTCACAGAGGAAGAGGGAAGGGGGGCATTATAGACAAGAATAGAAAAGAAAAATGGAGACAAATTGAGATAGAAAAAGGGCGATAGGTGAGAAGAGGAGTTCAAGTTCCCAGAATGATTTCTTTGGGGGTAAAACAGTGGAAGGTACAAATTATTGCATTGCCCCTGCATGATATTTTCCCTAAAGATAGATCGCTTGCTTACACCAAGCTAGTTTTCACCAAAGTCCAAAGTTTCAAAGGCAGTGGTAATATTATGCTGGGGTGTAGAGAGCGTCAAGGTGGGTTATTAAAACCAAGTTCCAGCCTTATTATTATTTTTTTTTTTTAAAGACACCCGTGACACCCATGATGTTCTTACTAATATCTGTCTAACAAGGTAATTATATGCAATGCGGCTGTTGTAGTTAGGTATTTTGTGGAAAACGAACCTTTATTCTCAATTGTCAGTGCGCTCCCATTTTTTTCCATAATTGTGGACATGTGAAGCCCGCTAATGTATTCTTTCGGGATAAGGTGCTGGCTGGCTACCCAGCA
Source organism: Glandirana rugosa (assembly GCA_018402905.1). Taxonomy (NCBI): domain Eukaryota; kingdom Metazoa; phylum Chordata; class Amphibia; order Anura; family Ranidae; genus Glandirana; species Glandirana rugosa. The sequence goes on from BLSH010255328.1 coordinate 490,993, forward strand.
TGCACCTCCCAATCTCACACAAGCGCATATAGCACAAGGCACGGCACACGGATTATTTATCTGGTTGCCATCACACCGGCGGTTATCGCCGCCTTGCATCATGTCATTTCCTGTTTGGAAATAATGCAATGCTAACAGGCAGCGATGCCCACTGACTCCTGGGAATGATGGTAAACATCTCCCAGGAGCCAAGGCACCGCAAGAAATGACGTACCCAGCCATGGCGGTGCCTAGCAGGAAGAAAACAGATTAGCTCATGGAAACAAGATAAATCAAGCCAAATAAAAAAAAATGTCCAATGTGGTTTTAACTTGCTGCTATGAAGCGGGTGGTGCCAACATGAAAATGTGGGTAGAACTTCGCTTTAATCATGTAAATCAACTATCCTATATTCTATAAAAGTTATTGTATTTATCCTGTCCCATGAGCACTTTCCCAGCTTCAATAATAGCATTCATTTCATGGCAAGTCCCCTTGTAATAGGGTAATAAGCTGGCAAAAGACCCAGTGAAGCTGAGCTTTTTAGAAACAATAATATTATATGTATAATATAATATAATAATACAGTCATCGATGTTACTTATATGTTTTAAATCAGAAAACTTTTTATTGAGAGTCTCCAGAGTGTCAATACACCGATACCAAACTGCAGTAAGTAAGTAAGATATGTAAAATTTGTGAACAGCATAGAACATTACACAGAACACTATACATTCTGACAATCTTTCTTAGACATAACTAGATCTAGGGAACATAAACCTGGAGTATCAACCAATTACTCCATACTTTCTGTCTAATTTGGCCCTAGTATGTATGAATGTGAGTTAGGGACCTTAGATTGTAAGTTCCTCAAGGGACTGATGTGAATGTATAATAAATAAGTAAAGCATTGCACAAATTGACGGCACTATATAAGTACCTGTAATAAATTTAGTAGAGCTTCTTCTATGCTGAAAAAGTAGGCGCACAAGCCTCAAGGTGTCATTCATATGTTTCAATCATTCTATATGGGTTGGAGGGTTGGTTGACTTTCAGTGTTGTAAAATACGTTTATGAGCTTGAAAGAGAGCTGTGGAAATGTCAAATGTAATACTTTCTAACACTAAAATTCCCAACACGCATTGTTTGGTGTTTGATTGAATGTCAGTTTGGAAACCTGTTTTCAGAGTAGTGATAACTGCATTGCAATATCTATGAAGTTTTGAACAGCTCCATAGCATATGGATCAGGTCCCCATAATCGCTCCAACACCTACCACATGGAAGCTACTCAGATGTACCTATCCTATATAACTTGAATAGGGTCATGTAATGTGCTTTCAATACTATGTAAAGTTGTGAGAGCCTCGGAGACACATTAAAGAGGAAGTAAACCCTAATAGGCTTGACTTCCTCTTTAGTTCCCTGCAAAGTAAAAGCATAATGGGCTAGTATGCATCGCAAACTAGCACATTATGTGGCACTTACCTGCAATCGAAGCCCGCACTGTCCCCTGTGCAGTCCGCATCCATGACTGCCACTCTTCCTTCCGGGGCCGTGGACTCCGGCTCTGTGACTGGCCAGAGTCGCGTGACGTCACCATTCACAGCACTATGCTAGTAAAGAAACGGCATGGCAGGCCGTTTCTTCACTGCACGTGTGCTGATGACGTTGGCGCAAGGGTATACAGTGAATATCTCCTAAACTATGCAAGTTTAGGAGATATTCACGGTACTTACAGGTAAGCCTTATTATAGGCTTACCTGTAGGTTAAAGTGGTTGTAAAGGGTTTACAAACACTTTAAGTGAACACATTGTAATCAGGGTGGATTTGATTTAAATCAAGTCAATTTAAATCACTAGAAAAATGGCTTGATTTAAATCATTATTTTTAAAGAGCAACTGTCATCTCTCTCCCGTAGCAGCTTCTCCTCTGACCCGCTGTTGACTCACCGACAGTCCCATTCACTTTAATGGGACAGCTGGTGATGGGCAGTGACACAACAAGGTGAGGGACGAGGCGGCAGTAGCTGAGTGGATGCCCGCTAACAGGCGCTGCCATGATGGATCTGAAATGACATGGGCTCTTTAAATGTAAGGACTTATTCTTCCTGGTAGTTAGAATCTTTAATATTTGCAAACAAAATGAAGTTTTCCTATTTAGAATAATAAGTTGTCATGTTAGTAAAACAGCGATATCAGAAGCAATTCAATCATACAGTTTGCAGTGTACATAGATTTTCAAAACATTGGGATAAAGGAATATTCCTGAACTTTGTTTTATCTCATGGTTACTGTGACATTGTGTGAATGCATCAATGCAGTGCATGTTATCTCAGCTTGCAAAGCTTGGATTCATTGAATGAGTTTACCAAAAATGTAAATATTGCGAAATATATAGCTTAATGCTACATAACTAAGCTCCATTTCATGCTGAATAAATAAAATTATTAAAGGAGAAGTCCAGCCAAAGCTCCTTCTCCTATGGATCACAGGAGTGCAATTCATTTTGCACTCCTGTGACCCGTTTTCAGCAGAGAGCGGGCAAGTCACACAAGTCATCATGGAGGTGCCTGGACTGACACCCTACTCAGCCTCTCAGTGAGCCGCTGAGAGACTGAGTCGGACGCTCCCCGCCCCTCCTCAGCTCAGAGCTCCAGTGAGCAAGGAGGGGGCAGAGCGGAGAGCTGATGATTGACAGTCTGCAGGTCTCTGCTCGGGGAGCTGTGAGAACCGAGCCATTGGCGGTGTTCGATCGCTCGGTTCTCAGTGTAGAGGCGCCAGGGGACAGATGCTGCATCCACCTAGGAAAAAAAAAATTCCTTTACTTCTCTTTTAATGTATTTCAAATAGAAAACTATCTTTAGATAGATTTTTACTCCAAAAGCATTTTATAAAAAAAAAAAAATTGTTAAAAATCAAAAAAAATCTGATTTAACCACCTCCCACCCGGCCACCGTACATATACTGCTGGGTGGAAGCCTCACCATTCTGAGTGGACGTTCAGGTACGTCCCTCAGAACGGGTGCTCGCAGCGCGGCCATGAGGCACGCTGCGTCTCAGTCCTGTGATCATTATAATCACAGGATCCGGCCGAGCACAGATCAGGATATGGGCGCTCTGGGGCTCTCCCGATCAAGTGAGGGCTGTGTCCAATCACAGCCGTCACAATGTAAACAGAGACACGTGTCTCTGTGACGGTTCTCCCCCCCACCGAGCTCAGTGAGAGCTCAGTGCGGGGGGGGATGCGGAAGAGGGGGAAGCTGCAGCTCTGTGACAGCTCTCTGTATGAAGATGATTTCCCCCCCACAGTGCACCAAGCACCACTGATACCCCTGTCCACATACATGTCAGTGTCCCCATAAAACAGTCCCCAAAACATCTGTATGTCCCCGTCACATCTGTCACCATACACAAAACGTCTGTCTGTCCCCATTACATCTGTCACAGTCCCCAAAACATCTATCTGTCCCCATTACATCTGTCACAGTGCACAAAACATCTGTCTGTCCCCCATCACCGCCAACACCAAATAAACCCCGATTTGGGTTATTTTTACCAAAGAAATGTAGCAGTATCATTTTTGGTCAAAATTTATAAAGAGAAATTACTTATTTGCAAAATTTTAGAACAGAAACTAAGAATTATGCATTGTTTTTGAAAATTTTCAGTCTTTTTTAATTTGTAGCGCAAAAAATAAAAAACCCAGAGGTGATTAAATACCACCAAAAGAAGGCTCCATTTGTGTTAAAAAAACGATAAAAATGTCATATGGGTACAGTGTTGCATGACCACACAATTGTCATTCAAAATGCGACATTGCTGAAAATTGGTCCGGGAAGGAAGGGGGTGAAAGTGTCCGGTATTGAAGTGGTTAAATAAAAAAAAACTACTTTTTTATTTATTTATTTATAAATCATTGATTTTTATCCACTCTGATTGTAACCAAATGCAGTGTGCGTTTCCACTGTTCTCCTGTCATAGGTCCCACATCACATTCCCATCTAAAGCTGGCCATAGATGGATCAAAATGTGGTCAGTTCAGCAAGGACCAGCCAAATTTTGTTCCATCTGTTTTCCGTTCCTACTAGAGAGAAGTCAATGTAACAATCAGCTTCTCTGGAATGGGAATGTTGGTATATTTTCATTCGATCAACACATACAGCCAAATTACTTTAGCACTGATCAGCATATTCTGACAGTGGAGGAGTACCGCTGTCAGAATACAATAGTGCAGCAAGGAGGATTCCTTCTTCTACCTCGAATGTGTGGATGGGGGAATCCATTCTTTTTTGTCCAGCTTTTCATGGGTGTCCTGAAGAGCTCAGAGAAGTATACCAGAGCAACACTTTATATTTTAGGAAAAGATTGATCAGTAAATCAGATTGATCGATCAGCTGGTGAAATTTTAGGATGGGAGGCGCCAGTCCCCGCCCTTTCTTTTTGACCCCTGCCACTTCTCATAAGCCTTACCCCTTATATATTCCATTCATTGTGTCAGGAGTATACAGCCCAGCATCACCAGATAGGGTATACAGCATCACCAGATAGGGTATACTGCATCGCCAGATAGGGGTATATACAGCATCACAGATAGGAGTATATATAGCAGCACAGATAGGGGTATATACAGCATCACAGATAGTGGTATATACAGCACCACAGATAGTGGTATATACAGCACCACAGATAGTGGTATATACAGCACCACAGATGGGGGTATACAGCACCATAGATAGCCCAGTGATCTGTAAATACATAGAATCCTATGTACAGTGTTTAATATAACATATTGCCTTTGTGATCTGCAGGTGTATGGGATATAATGCACTGTATATAATATAATGTATTGGATCTGTGATCTGCAGATTTATAGAATCCAATGCACGGTGCATAACGTATTGCAATTCTATATATCTGCAGATCACAGATTCAATACATTATATTATATACAGTGCATTACATCCCATACATCTGCAGATTGCAGAGTCAGCCCATACAATCACTGTGCTTGGGATTCTATATACCTGCAGATGACAGCACCACAGCTACTGCAGGGAGAATACACTGCCTGTCACAGTGCACAGTACAAAGTCTCCTTCTGTGCCCCCCTCCCCCTATGCCCATCATCTTACCAGGGCTGTGCAGTGCAGGGGGTCCTGTGCGTGCTGGGTGGCAGGCTGGCAGCGATCAGACCTCCAGCTCCTTGCTGGGTCTGTGTGAGTCTCTACTCCTCCTGGGACTCTGGGACGGACCGGTCCGTCTGGTCACTGCACTGCAGCGAAGCGAGGAGGACGGAACTTCGGAAGGGAAACCCAGCAGGAATTACAGGCCGTGCTGCGCGTGCATTTGTCCACCACAGTCCCACCCCCGGCCACCGCACCGTGACCTGACCAATCACTTCTCAAAAGCACAGAGCCAATCAGTGTGAGTGTGTGCACCTCGCTGGCGCACACACTCACACTTGTAAGTCTGACCAATGAGCTCCAATAATTACTGTCAGCATACTGCAAGGGGCCAAAAAAATCCAGTACACACTGTATCCGGCACCACTTTTAAAGGAGTCAGACCACCTTTTTTTTTCTCAAAACTCCAGCGGGGGGGAGGGGGGGCTTGGCACCCGGGTGCCCCCTATTGACAAGCTGCCACTGGTCCGCAATACACATAGTATGACAACTGTCTCATACCAAGAAATGGCTTCTAGCAGGAAGGTGCAGGGGAAATCCCTCTCCGATCCTACTAGCATTCTCCGAAACTTCAATATTCTTATATGGTGGTAGTTTCATCACTGCTCCCAGTTTCACCATCGAGTATATTGGTTGTAATTGTGAGTGGCATAAAGTAGGAGGGGCTGACCTCCTATTCCAATCTGTAAAGTCCTATAATTGCTTACTGTCATCCTCTTGTGCAGAGCACAGTGGCGAACAGGAAATGTATGCCACTGGAGAAAAATTCTGGTCTTATTTTATGCAATGGAAGCTCATTATCATGCTGTAAAGTCTTTAGTGAATAGGGTGACTCATCACTGCATTGTTATTCACTCTTTATGTAGAAACCGCAGTGATGATGGCATAGGGAAACATTCTTTTTTTAGTATATGACATTAATTACATGACAGTAATTTGCTAAACTGAACTAAATATATATTTACTGTATAGTGTTTTTTCCACTTCTCCCCTGAATACACTTCAACTTTTATTGAAACTAAAGTAGACTTATGAAAGGCCGCAATTATTTTTAAAGAAAAAGGAATGTTTTTTTACATCAATAGAGAACTGGACTAGATGATGTTGGCTGATAAAATATAATTTAAAGGGCAGCCTCACAGAATTATTGCAGATGAGGAATGGTGAAGGAGGGGAAGGGACGGGTAAAGGCCAACTTCAGCTTTAAAGCGTATGCCAAAGTAAAAAAAAAAAAAATGCAGCTCATCTGTGCTATACATGCAGATTTCCTCATGTTTATCCCTTCAACAATTCTGCAAGTTCAGAAAGATCTGCCAGAAATGCACTCAGCTCTTAAAGCTGAATTCCAGGAATTTAGCTCCTTTGTAAAAAGTGAAGGAACATTAAGGGGTTGATTTTCTAGAACTGGAGAGTGCAAAATCTGGTGCATCTCTGCATAGAAACCAATCAGCTTCTAACTTTAGCTTGTTCAATTAAGCTTTGACAAAAAAATGGAAGCTGAATGGTTTCTATGCAGAGCTGCACAAGATTTTGCACTCTTCAGTTTTAGTAAATCCAACCCTATGACTTAAGTCCAAGGAACTGCGTGACATCTCCTGAACTTACAGTATCTCTATTATGTACAGCTGACAATTTTACTGCACTCCCAGAAGATGGCTATAGCTGTATTTCCGAAAGCCCAACATTGATGCTTCAAGTCTAAATATCTTCAACATTAGAGTCGTTGCAGCTGCTATGCCTGCCCCTCTCCTCCTGCCCTGTCACAGAAGCCTTTGTATTATGTGAACGCTTCACAAAATACAAAGGCTTCTTTGACTGGGCAGCAGAGGGGAGGGGTGGGCATAGCTGCTCTGTGTGCCTCTCTTTCCTCTCTCACTGCCACAAGCTCAGTTCATGCTCTGGCAGAGCCATAAACCTGTCAGATATAAATAATAGAGGTAACTTCAGCAGATGTCATGCACCTTCTTTGACTTAACTCTTAGTGTGCCTGCTCTTTAAGTCCAGTTGTGGGCTGAAAACACACAGTATTTTTGTGGAATGAATATGTCAGAAGTGGCAATTGACTTTTTCTAAACTACTCAGGTGCCCCCACTCTCAGATTTCTACAATGTACAGCCATCAATAGATGGATGGAAATTTGACCATTTCAGCAAAGATTGTCTGAATTTCAATCCATGTATGGCCATTCCCGCTCGACAGAAGTCGATCTAATGATCGGCTTCTATTGAATGGGAATGATGAAAAACTATTCTTGATCAGCCAGGTGCAGCTGCCAATCAATGTATTCTGACAGTGGAGGAGCCCCTGCTGTCAGAATACAATGGCACAGCAGGGAGAATTCACCTGTGTGGATGGGGGAATTCATTAATTTTTTTTTCAATCACCCCGCTGGCTGATCGAAAAACAAAAAAAGGATCCATCTATGGCCCGATTAAGACTAATCATTCTGTAGTCCAATGTAGGAACTAGGAGGGCTTTTTGAGATAACACATGAAGTTTATAGTCATTTTTTTTAAGTGGATGTAAACTCAATTCATGAAATTTGAGCTGGGCATATCTGTCTGTAGTGTTTTGTTATCTCTCTTCAAATAGCTATGTCCCATAGCTGTCTCTTCCTCAGTAGCTCTGCCTTATAAGTTCTCAATCTGTTGGTCAGGACAGAAAATTCTGATAATTTAGAGTCAAGGAGGTTGCTAAAAATAGACTAGCACACTGCTTAACAAAACATAGGCACAGTTCTGCATGTGTGGGGAGGGGGTGTGTGCCTTTCCTCCAATCAGCTTTCTCATTGTCTCTCACAGTGGTTTAGCTATCAACCCCTCCTAGATAGGAATGAGGAAGTGGAAAATCTAACAGAATGTGCATTTTCTAAACAGTGTATCAAAGTGAAGACAGAAGATATGCATGTAAGACTTATATAGGGAGGTTTGTGTCATCTCTGTGTATCATCAGGCTGTTCACTTCACTTGGTATATGGAGGGTTTACATCCACTTTAATCAAACACTTATCAAACAGATATAACAAAATGCTTTCAATTGTATATTTAAAGCGGAGTTCCACCCTAAAGTGGAACTTCCGCTGGTTGGATTCCTCCCCCCCCTCAGGTGTCACATTTGGCACCTTTCGGGGGGGAGGGGGAAGAGGACACCTGTCTTTAGACAGGTGTCCTTTTCCACACATCTGGGAGCTTTGGCCGTCAGCAGCCCGGCTGGCCAGTAGCAGAGCGCGGCAGAGCATCGCGCATGCGCGGTAAGGTGCCCGGCGTGAAGGTGTACTGCTTACACGTCCGGGTTCCCTTACCCGCGATGGAGGCGGCTGCACCCGTCCCCCGATCCGAAGACCGGCGGCGGGTGCCGACATCGCTGGACTCCAGGACAGGTAAGTGTCCTATTAATAAAAGTCAGCAGCTACTGTATGTGTAGCTGCTGACTTTTAATTTTTTTTTTTGCCCTCGGACCTCCGCTTTAACAGACCAAAGGGGAGCAAATAGTGTATTGTTAGGTAGCAGTCATAGGCAGCAGATATTACATTGCAGATATACAACTTTGAGGCTATACACATAGGGGTGCCTAGGAACCCAGGAAGTGCACTGCTATTTTTCAGGATGAATTTAAGACAAAGGGTAGCTTTCAGGGTACTGGGGTACAGGGTTTTTAATTTCTAGATGCCCTATAAAATGGCAAACCTATGTGAATTTGAAGTGAACAGTTTCTAAGGGTTTTTTTGCATACAATTTTTTCTCAGTTATAGGCTGTATTTTGATAATGTCTTTGTGGAGTCAAGAGACTGACCCAAAACAAGGAGCTATAATACCCAGGATGCAGGTGTATTCTTTTCTGATTTTGTTTTTGGCTGTCTCATTGCTGTTGATGTCTCTTACAAGGTAATAGTATAGATCAGTGGCATGAAGAATTCTGCATTGGTAAAGTAATGCTCTCTCTTGAATTGACCAAAAAGGCCCATGGTTTCCGGGGGGTACATTACAGTGTTTCCAACCTGAAACCATGAAGTTGTCGCCTAATCAGGCAACTGTTTTACTCACACAAGCTGAATATAGAAGCACATCCAGAACCTGTAGTTTCAGCCAGTGGCATCACTAGGGTTGGTGTCACCTGGTGTGGAAAACATGGCGTCATCCCCCCCACCAACCACCCTATTTTTGGGCCAGAAGCTCAGCATTGGAGCTTGTTGTGCGTTGCGGCGGTCAGTATGTTACCCTGCTATTCTAATGTTTACAGCACCTTTCAAATAGCCACTATATCCCAATGCTGAAATAATCATCATATATAGGTTGCTAAAAAGGTAGAAAGTTGACTGTACAGGGAAGATAACTATAGGCAGCAAACAACAAAAACCATGAGCATCTTCAACTAAATAATTGTATCTTGGGTGTGGTTAAAAAAAAGGGGTTTGTAATTGAAAAAGGACACGAGATGAAAATCTGCCATATGCCATGCGTTTATCTCATACTTCACTATATGCTTTCTGCTGTCAGGCTTTTAGCGGAGCTTTCCTCTGACCACAGGGAGAAGCTTAGTCATTCAGCTGTCTTACAGGGAGGGCTGTACTGTAATATGAAGACCAATAGTGCCGTGTCACCAGGAGGAACACAGGACAGCTTGTAGGAGGACCGGTACAATGTGTGCTGAAATTACTATTTGTTGAGCAAAGCTGATTTTCAATGCAAATTTAAAAGATAAATATAACATAGGATCACATTTCAGTTTTCCATGTGTATTTATTAACTGTCAAGGGAAATCCTGCATGTGATCAGTGCAGATAAATGTGTTTAATAGTTACATCAGTTCCTTTCTTAAAGGGAAACAATAGTATATTTCCTGTGAATCATTATTATGTTTAGCTTTATATTTGCTGAAATGTTCTCATTTGCTCACAGGAGTACATTTACTATTATACTCCTATAACCTAAAGTCAGTCAATAAAGAGCTATTGTGTGCTACCAGCTGAAGGAGCAGAGTGAGCCCGGGTCAAACAGGTTCCTGACTATATTGTCAGGATCCATCTCAGCTGTCTGATTGACAGCAATGTTAATTTCATCACCTAAAATATTTTCGTTGACTAAATTAATACTATTTTAGTCGACTAAAATACGACTAAAACTAAAATGGCCTTTTAGTCAAAAGACTATGATTAAAACGAAATTGAAATTTGATGTCAAGCTTAACACTGCACTACCACATAAGAATATGTAGGGGGCATCTACTAAGCTGCTAAAAGAAAAAAAAAATTAAGAAAAGGGCTTTTGTTATTTTTTTTTCTTATGTATTCAGGTAATTTGTGCAATGGCATTACAGCCAATAGAGTTTACTGTTTTTTTGGTAAGTTTGTAACAGGGTGGATTTGATTTAAATCCCTAGTAAAAAGACTTGATTTAAATCAAATCAGCAACTGTTGTCATCTCTGTCCCGAAGCGGCTCCTCCTCTGTCCCGCTGACTCACCGACAGTTCCATTCACTTTAATGGGACGACTGGTGATGCGGCAGTGACACAACAAGGCGAGGGACGTGGCGGCAGCAGGTGAGTGGATGCCCACTAACAGGCGCTGCCATGATAGATCTGAAATGACAGGTGCTCTTTAAATGTAAGGACTTATTCTTGCTGTTAGTTGGAATTTTTAGCAAACAAAATGAAGGTTTCCTATTTAGAATAATAAGCTGTCAGGTTAGTAAAACAGCGATATGAGAACCGATTCAGTCATACAATTTGTAGTGTACATAGATTTTTAAAACAATGGGATAAAGGAATATTCTTGAACTTTGTTTTACATCATGGTTACTGTGACATTGTGTGAATGCATCAATGCAGTGCAAGTTATCTCAGCTTGCAGAGCTTGGATTCATTGAATGAGTTTACAAAAATGTAAATATTGCAGAATATACAGCCTCATGCTACATAACTAAGATCTATTTCATGCTGAATAAACTAAATTATTAATGTATCTTAAACAGAAAACTGTCTTTAAATAGATTTTTACTCCAAAAGCATTTTATTAAAATAAATTTGACAAAAAGCAAAAAAATCTGATTTAAACCCAAAAATTTTGACTCAAATCAAAAAAATCAGATTTTTTTTTTTTTTTTTTTAAAAATCATAGATTTTTATCCACCCTGGTTTATAAGTTGTACTTCTGCTTGTCAAAAAGCAACATATTTGTTTGTTTATGAAACTTGGTTTTATTTGTAAAGACATGATATATTGCAGCGGCTATCTGTCTGTAATGCATGTTCAAACCTTAATACCAGAAATAATAACTGTTATTAGATTTTTACTCCTGAAGTATATAATGAGTTTGGCAATTCTAAAGAAATGCTTAACCCCTTCCTTACTGGGCACTTAAACCCCCCTCCTGCCCAGACCAATTTTTGGCTTTCAGCGCTGTCGCATTTTGAATGACAATTGCGCGGTCGTGCGACGTTGTACCCAAATAAAATTTGCGTCCTTTTTTTCCCACAAATAGAGCTTTCTTTTGGTGGTATTTGATCCCCTCTGCGTCATTTCTGATCACCGCTATAAACAAAAAATGAGCGACAATTTTGCAAAAAAGAACAATATTTTTTACTTTTTGCTAAAGTACAAATCCATTAAAAAAATTATTCATCGGTTTTGGCCGATATATATTCTTCTACATATTTTTGGTAAAAAAAAAAATCGCAATCGGCGTATATTGATTGGTTTGCGCAAAAGTTATCGCGTCTACAAACTGGGAATTGATTTATGGCGTTTTTATTCTTTTTTTTTTTTTTTACTAGTAATGGCGGCGATCTGCGATTTTTATCGGGACTGCGATATTGGGGCGGAAATGTCGGACATTTTTTACACATTTTTGGGACCAATGACATTTATACAGCGATCAGAAATTTAAATGTCCACTGATTACTGTGTAAATGTCATTGGCAGTGAAGGGGTTAACCAGCAGGGGGCAGTGAAGGGGTTAAATATGTTCCCTGGCTGTGTTCTAACTGAGGGGGGGCAGGGCTGGCCGGGACATAACAGATCTAACTGATCCCAGTGACAGGGATCAGTAGATCTGTTATGTCCCCTGTCAAAGAACGGGGAACCGCCGTGTTTACAACGGCGGTTCCCCGTTCTGAGGCTCCTGAAAGTGATCGCAGGTCTCGGGCGGACATCGAGTCCGCCCGACCCACGGGCACGCTTGCGCAGCGTGAGGCGCCTGCGCGCGCCGCCGCTGCCGCCAGGGGGCGCGCGGGAGCATGCGCAGTGGAGGACGTCCATGGACGTCCTCCCGGCATTTCAGGTCCGCGCTGGAGCCGTATTTCGGCAATAGCGCGGACCTGGAGTGGTTAAATAATGCATTACAATTTAACTAAACCCATTCAATTTTAGACGCCTAAAATGTACTGAATATTTTAGTCGACTAAAATACGACTAAAACTAAAATGGCATTTTAGTCAATAGACTAAACTATGACTAAAACTTAAATTACATTTTAGTCAAAAGACTATAACTAAAACTAAATCGAAATTTGATGTCAAAATTAACACTAATTGACAGCTGACTCTGCCTATCAGCATGCAGCTGGGGAGATTTTCCTTCACTTCCTGTCCCAGAGACACTACAGATAGTAAGAGGAAATCCCTCAAATGTGAGGGGAAATCCCTTCTTCAACATTAATCACCGAAACAGATTTCTCTTTTCCTGCTTTTCCTGAGACCCTGTAAAAAAATGTATTTCCCATCACTTTGACATTGATCACAAGGACAAATGGCAAGAATGACACTTACATTGGTGGACAGTAGAAGAATGCAACCCTTACAGTGAGGAAACAATTGGAACCGGAGTTCCAGGACTTTCAAGTGCCAGAATGGAGAGCATGAGCAGCTGGGCAGTTGCATGATATTAATGTCCTAATGATGGAAATGTTGTTTAGCCATTTTTTTAACTTTGTATAAATAAAATGTATGAATCTTATATGAACTATATTCTATTTTGTTTCTGGCACCTTGAAAGTCCTGGAACTCCGGTTCCAATGTTTTCCTTTTTGCTAAATTAATTGGATGTGGTGTCAATTCGGCTCTTCATCATACATCTCTTTACGCAACCCCTACAGTGGTGGTCAGAATGGCATCTTTACAGAAAGCTAAAAGATAATTATTGCCATCCTGCTGACTTTGCCAAGTAGTGTTGGTTCTGTAACCTTGAAGACAACATCAAATAGGAGGTCAATCTGCCACAACTCAATGAACCTTTAGCAACCTCAGAAAGAACCTTAGTGTTCCACAGAACCCTGGTTGAGAATGGCTGAGGTAAAGTGTATGTTAAGCACTCCTACTCAATGCTGTATCCTGCCTAGGCTGACAAGGCCCAGGCCTAGGGCGGCACTTTGCAGGGGGGCAGCACGAAAAGAGTCCCTGCCTGCTTGCTCCTATGGGGTGGCCTGGCCCGGGAGGCAAATCGATTTAGCACCCCATAAAGGGGTTTGGCAGGACCGCTATCAGGGGGGGAGAGCCCATACATATGTAGGGGACGAGGGCATCCTGAGGGGCCCCGGAGGCAGACCCCAACCAATTATTGTGCTGCCCCATAGCCAAACAGGAAGTGTGAGGAAATCTCTGCAAATTAAGGGAATCCATTACCCCCCCCCCCCCCCCCAAGCCCTCAGAACTAGTGTCCCCACTGGAAAATCTCAAGGCGGATCAGGAAATAGGAATTTTTAAATTAGGGGGGTGCACAAGTTTAGTCAGGCCTAGGGCAGCACAATACCTAAATACACTGCTGCTCCTACTATCTAAATACAAAAAAAATCTAGCTAATCATTTTTGTTTGTTTGTTTTTTTTCTTCTTCCCCTCTATTATCTCCTTTATGGTGTGGGGTCAATGGTGGGAGAACTTTGAAAGTCACATAAAATATGCACTCTCAGTAATTTGGGATAGTGGTTATACTCAGCAAATAAAATGCCCATAATGGGCCTAAATGGGTAAAATTGAGGGTGGGAGGGGTAAAGGGTAAGGAAGTATGGTGTAAACAAGGGAAGAATTCTGACAAAAGATAAGAGCATCTTCCCCTATTTCACTTAGGCCCCTTTCACACTTGTGCGACGCGATTTTACCACGATTTTGCTGAGATTTTGTACTAAAATCACATCTATATTATTCAGGTGCGATTTGCATGAGACTTTGAGAGTTTAACATTAAAGTCTATGGACCACAAGTTGCATCAAAGTTGGGCCAAAGTAATGCAGGGACTACTTTGAAGTCGGCACCACTTCAAAGTCGTACAGATATGAACGGTACTCATTGGAAATAATGGGGAACGACTTGACATACGACTTTGCAGTCTCAAATCGCAGGACAACTCACACAAGTGTGAAAGGGGTCTTAATATCACAAATGGAAAAATGCGAATGAGAGATAGTGGGCTGCACGTCCTGATAAATTTTGGCTGAGGAAGTTCCCCCAAGGGACTTTCGGGCAGCATCCAAAATTAAAATCTTTTATTTGTGTCATCGTTTCATAGATTATGATGTATTGGTTTGGTAAAAAATATAAGCTCTGGTCACATAACAAAATGCCTACTCTCCGTTTTACAAAGCGATAAAACCATATAGAATTAATGAATTCATGATTGGAATAATCTACAATACAATACAATATGTCAGCCATTTGGATTCCAATACATTCACTCATTGATAATCACTTCACCATATATGCACTTTTGTTTTATATGGAATCCCCCCCTTTTATCATTCTCTACAATTAATCCAATTATTTATTATGGTTTTAAAAAACAAAATCATTAGGAATTAAAAATAATATGCATACATCTATGTTACATATTGTTATAAAAACTATAAAGAAACAAAAATATTTTTATCCAAGTAGCTCCGGCATCTTTATTCATCTTTTCTGCATTGGTGCAATATTACATTTTTACATTGAATTTTAATATTTAGAATACAACATGGGTGTGCCGCCTCTCTCTTTTTCTGGAGGTGTAGAGTTCGTGACTCCCTGCAAGCCTTTGGGATTCCAGTCTTGCCCCTGGGAAAGACAGGGATAGTCATTGGGGACTCCACAACCACTGAAAATTTCTCTTGTCCAAAGTGATTGGTTTTTCAAGTGCACTACTGAGCGGTAAATATATAAACTACAATAATCGGTACACATGTATATACATTGTAATACGAATATGCTGAATTGTTTAAATAATCAATATATGTTTCTTAGAAAAAGCTAAATACCCCCTGAAGAAGACCACGACACAACGTAGGGTTGAAACGCGTTGGAGCATCCAAATGGCTGACATATTGTATTGTATATTATTTCAATCATGAATTCATTAATTTTATACATTTTTATCACGTTGTAAAACGGAGAGTAGGCATTTTGTTATGTGACCAGAGCTTATATTTATTACCAAATCAATACATCATAATCTATGAAACGTTGACACAAATAAAAGATTTTAATGTAAGAAAAAAAAAATGTGCATGTTATCAGGCCAAAATCACCAGGGTATGTAAACATTTGATCAGGGTCATTTGGGTAGTTTCTGTTGTCATTATGATTTAAAAAGAGTAAACACAGTTGATTGATAATAAATGGCTTCAGCCAAAGCCTAACCATGAGTGAAATAAAAGTTTGTGTTCTCATTCATATTCTCTGAAAAATGGCCAAGAAATCATAAATTCTGCCAGG
The DNA here is from genome assembly GCA_018402905.1 of Glandirana rugosa. Classification (NCBI taxonomy): domain Eukaryota; kingdom Metazoa; phylum Chordata; class Amphibia; order Anura; family Ranidae; genus Glandirana; species Glandirana rugosa. The sequence continues at coordinate 506,835 of BLSH010255328.1, forward strand.
GTATGTAAACTTATGAGCACAACTGTATGTACGTGATCCTGATCTTCCAGGTAGTGGGCGTGAATGTGCGCTGCCATTAGCTTGCTCCCACTGTAATTATACACAGCAGGAGCCGGTCAGCGGGTACCGCGGACTCAATGTTGGCCAGCGATCATTCGGTACAGAGGCAGAACGGCAGTCTGCCTATCTAAACAAGGCAGATTGCCATTCTGTCAATAGGGAAGGCATAGATCCTGTGTTTCTGCATAGCAGGGACGTGGATCCATGCCTTCCTTTAGTAAAAGTACCTCTCACACAGTGTATAAACACTGGCTAGACACACAGTTAACCCTTTGATCGCCCCTGATGCTAACCCTTTCCCAGCCAGTGTCATTAGTACAGTGACAGTGCATATTTTAGCAATGATCACTGTATTAGTGTCACTGGTTCCCAAACAAGTGTCAGTTAGTGTCCGATTTGGCTACCGCAATATCACAGTGCCGCTATAAGGCCTCTTTCACACTGGCGGCTGTTCTGCCACTGTTAAAAGCATGTTTTTTTATTTTGAAATTACAAAACTCCAGGCACAGCGATCACTTACAGTTGTACATTGTGATTAGCAGCGTTTAGTTGCGTTTACATGCGGCTACGTTTAGCTGCGGTGGAAAATTCTTGCCATTTCTGATGTGCTTCCTGTTGTTTTTCTTTCCTTGTTACCTCTGCTATCTGCAAGTGAAATAGTACACTGCGATTATCTGCAGTTGTGTGTAGATAGCTGCAATAAATCAGTCCTGGTTACAGTCAAATTTATTTTTTCTAACTGCACAAAACCCCATGTAACAAAACCGTTGCTAAATGCAGAGTGTGAATGGGGCCATAGGAAAGCGTTGTCACAGTATAGCTGCGGTAGATAACTTCATCTATCCGCAGCTAAAAGCTGAATTCTATCCATCCGTGTGAAAGGGGCCTAAGTTGTTCATCGCCGCCATTAGGGTCCTTTCACACGAGCGGACCGTTTAGGTCCACCTGTCAGTTTTTTAGGCACACCTTAACGGACGCCCCATTCTTCTCTTTGGAGCGACAGATGTCAGCAGTGACATGTCCGCTGACACCCAATCCGCTCCGATACGCTAAACACAGACGGATGGAAACCCTATTTTGCATCCGTCTGGTGGATCGGATCGGATGAACATGGACAGACGGTCCGTGTTCATCCGATCTCCCATAGAGGAGAATGGAGCTGTGACAGGTCAGTCTCTGCATGGAGTGCAGAGACGGTCCTGTCATCCGCCGGCTCAGCGGGGATAAATGGATGGATCCCCGCTGAGCAGCGGAGCCTGTCCGCTGGTGTGAAAGGACCCTTAGGCCCCTTTCACACGGGCAGAGCGTTCGGGTCCGCCTGTCAGTTTTTCAGGCGGACCCAAACAGACACTCCATTGCTCTCTATGGAGCGACGGATGTCAGTGGTGACATGTCCGCTGACACCTGATCCGCTCCGATCCGCCAAAAACAGACGGATGGAAACCCTATTTTCCATCCGTCTGGCGGATCGGATGAACATGGACAGATGGTCCGTGTTCATCCGATTCTCCATAGAGGAGAATGGAGCCGTGACAGGACAGACTGCAGAGACTGTCCTGTTATCCACTGGCTCAGCGGGGATCAACGGATGGATCCCCGCTGAGCAGCGGAGCCCATCAAAACAGGCTCCGCTAGTGTGAAAGAGCCCTTACTTGTAAAAAAGTAAATAAATAAAAATTCATAAATATTTCCCATAGTTTGTAGATGCTATAACTTTTGCACAAACCAATCAATATGCGCTGATTGTTTTTTTTTAACAAAAATATGTAGCAGAATATTGACCTGAATTGAAGAAGAAATTTGATTTTTTACATTTTTTTTTAATTGGATATGTTTTAGGCCACTTTCACACTGAGACGTTTAGCACCTGTAAAGCGCCTGAAAAACTCATCCTAATGCACCCCAGTGTGAAAACCCGAGTGCCTTCACACTGGGGCGGTGCGCTTGCAGGACGTTAGGAAAAGTCCTGCAAGCAGCATCTTTGGGGCAGGGGGGTGAGTGGTGTATACACCGCTCCTCCACCGCCTCTGCCATTGAAATCAATGGACAGTGCTCCCGAAGCGACTGAACACAGCTTCGAAAGCGCCGCACGCTGGCACTTTTCACCTCTTTTTAACCCCTGGTGGGGGGTTAAAAGCACCCTGCTCCCGCCTGCATAGCAGCGTCATATCGTTGCTATAACAGCGGAAAAGCGCTGACACTAGCGACGCTTTACCGCTATCGCCTGCCCACCCGCCCCAGTGTGAAAGTGCCATTATAGCAGAAAGTAAAAGCTGTTTTTTTTTTTTTTTTTTAATGGTCGGTCTTTTTTTGTTTATATCGTTAAAAAATGAAAACCGCAGAGGTGATCAAATACCGCCAAAAGAAAGCTCTGTTTGTGGGGAAAAAAAGGACATACATTTTAATTGGGTACAACATCGCACGACCTCGCAATTGTCAGTTAAAATAGCGCAGTACAATATCGAAAAAAAATGGCCTGGTCATGAAGGGGGTAAATCTTCTGGAGTTGAAGTGGTTAAAGGGGGGTGATTCTTTTCTATACCCTCTGTATATACTGTATCTCCCTTCACTTTTTACATTAGTCACCAGGACAAAAAGCCGTAATGAATCTCCCCAAACAGTAATAAAATCTTACATCGGTTTTATCAGTTCTTCATTATATCCAAAAGTGAAATAAAAGTTTAGGCTTTACATACACAACATGGAATGGCCATTTAAAGGGAGTAAAATAAATACATCAAATACTCTTGGTCAGCACTGGCAGCATTGTGTGTTGGCTCTCTCTCTCCTCTTTGCTGGAGATTTCCTTATAGACTGTATGCAAAATGACTTAAAGAGCTGAAACTGCAAAATGAATACAGAGGAAAAACTGTATTTTACATTGAAGCCTGCCATTGTGTGTGCTGAGCTCCGTGATTACAAGGGAAAGCTGCGATTTGGCTATGTCATGTTTTGCTGGAAGGTAGATTTAATTTACACAAATGTAGTAAGTGGAGTCTGTTCCAAGTCAGCTTTGTATTGCAAAAACGGCTAAAGTAGTGTCACCTTCGAGAAATATCATTCTCCTTTTTACACAGTCACAGGGACAAAGCTGCTTGGATTTAACATATGTTTCCAACTATACTGTAGTGAAACCATTCTGTACTGATCTAAAAATAAAAAGAGACAACAGATGTCCCTTTAACCCTTTCTCTCTCGCTGTACTTAGAGTCATATATCCACTGCAGTTCACCAAGTAAAGGAACGCTGTGCCCAAAAAACAAAAATGCTTTGCTTTGTGCACTGGTGCGCAGTCATGTTGGAACAGAAAGGGGCCATCCCCAAACTGTTCCCACAAAGTTGGGAGCATGAAAATGTCCAAAATGTCTTGGTATGCTGACGCCTTCACTGGAACTAAGGGGCCAAGCCCAACCTCTGAAAAACAACCCCACACCAAAATTCCCCCCTCCACCAAATGATTTGGCCCTGTGCACAAAGCAAGCTCCATAAAGATGTGGATGAGCGACTTTGGGGTGGAGGAACTTGACTGGCCTCCACAGAGTCCTGACCTCAACCCAATAGGACACCTTTGGGATGGCTTAGATCAGAGACTGCGAGCCGGGCCTTCTCGTCCAACAGCAGTGCCTGACCTCACAAATGGGCTTCTGGAAGAATGATCAAACATTCCCATAGACACTCCTAAACCTTGTGGACAGCCTTCCCAGAAGAGTTGAAGCTGTTATAGCTGCAAAGGGTGGGCCAACTCAATATTGAACCCTACGGCAGGGGTAGGCAACCTGCGGCCCTCCAGCTGTTGCAAAACTACAAGTCCCATCATGCCTTTGGGAGTAATTGTACACGTCAGCTTTGCAATGCCTTATGGGAAATGTAGTTCTACAACAGCTGGAGGGCCGCAGGTTGCCTACCCCTGCCCTACGGACTAAGATTGGGATGCAAGTATAGTTCATGTGTGTGTAAAGGCAGGCGTCCCAATACTTGTTTTTTTTTTTTTTAAACGACAGACATGCTATACTTACCTGCTCTGTGCAATGGTTTTGCACAGAGCAGCCCAGATCCTCCTCCTCTTGAGTCCCCCGCTGGCATTCCTGGCTCCTCCCTCATGCTGAGTGCCCCTACAGCAAGCAGCTTGCTATGGGGGCACCCGCTGCTCTCATTGTCCATTCAGACACTGAGCCGTGGCTCAGCCCCATCCCCTCTCTCTCCTCATTGGCTCACTGACTTTGATTGACAGCAAATGGCCAATCAGGAGGGAGAGTCCCCAGACTTCATGGCTCTCCTGCAACATCGCTGGATCCAGAGGGAGCTCAGGTATTAGGGGGGCTGCTGCACACAGAAGTCTTTTTATCTTAATGCATATGCATTAAGATAAAAAATCTTCTGCCTTTAGAACCACTTTAAGTTTGGCATTGCTCCCCACTTCCCCTTGGCCTTTTAATGTGATAGCCAGTTGACTAAGAGAGAGGCGTGGAGGCAGCATGAGTTGTTCCAAACTTAACTATAACATTAAAGGAGATCTGTATATATCTTCAGTACTCTATCTTGAGATCTGGAGACAGATTTTACTTGTGGTTTTTACTAAAGGTAACCTCTGCTTATGGATTTTTCCTTATCATGAGCTTAGTTACATGCCCTTACTGTATTTGTGACAGGTTCAGTTCATATTGTCGTTGAGGTTTACTTTTTAGTGCTTTAATGCTCAATTTTCACTCGCATGGAGGTCTCTTCTAGAGTAACATTCATATGACCACAGCACATATATGGTGTTGAGATGCCTTAGTGTTTATTCCCAATGTATACAGCACATAAAGGTTTTGCTCTGATCCTGATATTTATTTCACCTTACTGAACAAACATTTGGTGGAGTGTTTACCAGTTAGATTGTGCTTTTAGACTCACAGGTTTAATACAGTGAATGCTTTCTGCATATGGGTGAGTGTTATAAACAACGTTTGAAAATCATGGAGCCTTGCTGCACATATGAGGCTTAAAGAAGTTTAGCTTCATAGTTACCTGCAGTTGCTTCAAATATTCCTTGGTGAATTTATAATGGCCAATGATGGAGATGGGCCACTTCAGCATGGTTTATGTGTACAGTTCTTGATTTGTGTAATTGATGTGCCCATGGCCTTAAAAAAATACTTATTGTGGTGTTCTGTAAACAAAAAGTGCTCTTTTTGAATGGCCAAGCACATTTTGAATTTCTCTTCCAATCATGTCATTGGCTTTCAGTTAACTTGAAAATGAACACACATATATATATATATATATATATATATATATATATATATATATACACAGTATCTCACAAAAGTGAGTACACCCCTCACATTTTTGAAAATATTTTGTTAAATCTTTTCATGTGACAACACTGAAGAAATGACACTTTGCTACAATGTAAAGTAGTGAGTGTGCAGCTTGTATAATAATGTACATTTGCTGTCCCCTCAAAATAGCTCAACACACAGCCATTAATGTTTAAAACGCTGGCAACAAAAGTGAGTGCACCCCTACATGAAAATGTCCAACTTGTGGCCACCATTATTTTCCAGCACTGCCTTAACCCTCTTGGGCATAGAGTTCACCAGAGCTTCACAGGTTGCCACTGGAGTCCTCTTCCACTCCTCTCATCTTTTCATGTGACAACACTGAAGAAATGACACTTTGCTACAATATAAAGTAGTGAGTGTACAGCTTGTAGAACAGTGTAAATTTGCTGTCCCCGCAAAATAACTCAACGCACAGCCATTAATGTCTAAACTGCTGGCAACCAAAGTGAGTACACCGCTAAGTTAAAATGTACAAATTGGGCCCAAAGTGTCAATATTTTGTGTGGCCACCATTATTTTCCAGCACAGCCTTAACCCTCGTGGGCATGGAGTTCACCAGAGCTTCACAGGTTGCCACTGGAATCCTCTTCCACTCCTCCATGATGACCTCACGGAGCTGGTGGATGTTAGAGACATTGCACTCCTCCACTTTCCATTTAAGGATGCCCCACAGATGCTCAATAGGGTTTAGGTCTGGAGACATGCTTGGCCAGTCCATCACCTTTACCCTCAGCTTCTTTATCAAGGCAGTGGTCGTCTTGGAGGTGTGTTTGGGGTCGTTATCATATTGGAATACTGCCCTGCGGCCCAGTCTCCGAAGGGAGGGGATCATGCTCTGCTTCATTATGTCACAGAACATGTTTGCATTCATGGTTCCCTCAATAAACTGTAGCTCCCCAGTGCTCATGATCTGGAAAGACTTTAAAACAAAGCGACAATATTTGGAAGCAATGGCTCTGGGAGGATTGGATCAGGGTTGAAGAAGAAGTAGGAAAACCAAAGAAGTGGGGGGGGGGGGAAGCGGGGGGGAGACAAGGGAGCATGCTATTGTATTTTAGTACTTAAAGTGATAACAGTATAAGGGGATAGATTAGTGAGTTTTTAAGGGGGATGATGGGATTGCTTATATTTGGAATTTTTGGAAAATTAATACAGAATATAATTAAAAAAAAAAAAAAAACTTCTCATATCTGTCCTTGCAGGTTGCCACCCACTACTCCGCTGCCATAATATTATTAACCAGATGGATCCAGTCAGCTCGTCCAGGGACATGGGCTGGCTTCCAATGTATAGGAATCAGACACCTGGCTGCATTTAGGAGGTGGGGCAGAACCGATTTATGGTAATTACTAAAAGGGATGGATGGCACATGAAGCAAAAACTCCAATGGAGAGTCATTAATTTCAATGTCCAGTATTACCTTTATCTAGGCTCAAATATCTTGCCAAAAGGGCCTAAGCCTAGGGCACTCCCACCATATATATATAAGTAGGGGCCTCGAAGCCCACAG
>BLSH010255328.1:513741-552076 GCA_018402905.1 Glandirana rugosa
TCAGGGTTGAAGAAGAAGTAGGGAAACCAAAGAAGTGGGGGGGGAGACAAGGGAGCATGCTATTGTATTTTAGTACTTAAAGTGATAACAGTATAAGGGGATAGATTAGTGAGTTTTTAAGGGGGATGATGGGATTGCTTATATTTGGAATTTTTGGAAAATTAATACAGAATATAATTAAAAAAAAAAAAAAAACTTCTCATATCTGTCCTTGCAGGTTGCCACCCACTACTCCGCTGCCATAATATTATTAACCAGATGGATCCAGTCAGCTCGTCCAGGGACATGGGCTGGCTTCCAATGTATAGGAATCAGACACCTGGCTGCATTTAGGAGGTGGGGCAGAACCGATTTATGGTAATTACTAAAAGGGATGGATGGCACATGAAGCAAAAACTCCAATGGAGAGTCATTAATTTCGTTGTCCAGTATTACCTTTATCTGGGCTCAAATATCTTGCCAAAAATGCCTAAGCCTAGGGCACTCCCACCATATATGTAAGTAGGTGCCTGGAAGCCCGCAGCCCCTTCAACAGACATCCGAGGTTGCTGGATACATCCTGGCCAAAGTGGCAGGAACTCTGTACCACCGGGTCAGTAGCTAAAAACCCATTTTCCTGCATCTTTGTGTCCACAGAACTCTTGTGGGTAAGGCTATATAAATGATCCAATTGAGTCTCTGTGAACGTATGCCGCAAGTCTCTCCCCCATTCCCGCACATAACTGGCTTGTTCCGAGATTTGGCAGACTGCAACATCTCGTAGAGCATCACGATAGAGTGGGGGACAGGTTCCGCAGACATGCATAGTTTCTCAAACAGGTCAAGGGGGATGGGGGTCTGATGGCCTGAGGTAGACTATGAACAAAATGATGTAACAGTCTACAGCGCCATTCATCCATTGGGAATCGGCCGAACTGGGAACGGAGCCAGTCCAAAGAAACTAGGCCCTGCTCATGTATGAACCTTCCACACCGTACCTCTCCATCCCTTGACCACGTGCGGAAATAGGAGAGGCGTTCCCCAGGAATGAACGCCCCCTAGGGGTGCAATCGGGGACACAGGTGGCAACAGCAGCCCCTGAGCGTTCAAAGCATCCCACAATTTCAGCACATGGGCAGTAACAGAAGACACTTTAATCTAGAATTAAAGTGATTGCAAATTCATTGTTTTAAAAAATAACAAGCATGCTATACTTAAATACTATGTGCAATGGAATTGCACAGAGCAATCCCGAACTTCCTCTTCTCAGGTCCCCCGTCAACGCTTCTGGATTCTCCTCCCTTCCGAGTAGCAAGCCGCTTGTTGAGAGCTGAAAAATTGTGCGGCTTCAAGTAGGGTTGCCACCTCATCCCTTTAAACCCAAACACATATGAATTACACAGGTTCTGAGGCTAATTTAATGCAGATAAGGCATCAAGTGAGTTTAATTACCACCTTAATTAGCCACAGAACCTGGGTAATTAGTATGTGTTCGGTTTTAAAGGGATGAGGTGGCAACCCTAGCTTCAAGTGAAGTAGCATGATTTCAAAGTCGGATTCAGTTTGACTGAAGACTTAAGCCTCGTACACACGGTGTGATGGTCCTATGAAAACGGTTGTACGACTGTTTGTTGTACGATCATCCGACCGTTAGTACGCGGGATTAGAACAGCCGACGTACAACGGTCGTACAACAGAAGTTGGATGAGCAAACTAGAAAACTTTGGTTGTACAACAAGCGGTCGTACGACCGTTGTATAGTGTGTACAGAGAAGTTGGTCCAAAAAGTTGTACTGTGCAAAACACGCATACTCAGAAGTCGGGAACGCTCGGAAGTGTCAGTTCGTTTAAACCTACGTTCCTAATTCACAAATGACATGCACCTGAGCTTACTCTTTATACGCTCGTAACACCTCACTACATTCGGCTTGGTTGTACGATCGCTTAGTGCATGGCAGTACACGAGATACATCAGCCAACATGCGATTTGGTCCGTTCGGTCGTACGACCGTCGCACCGTGTGTACGAGGCTTTAAAACCACTTTAGAGTCTCAAATCTAGAAGTGAGAATCTAGACTCAAAGCAACAGCGCATTCGTATTTTGGGCAAACTTTAAAATCTGGTTTTACTTTTTTGTGATTTGATAAAAATCACAGAAGTGTTCCACTCTCACAGCAGTTTTCAGCCCTCAACAATCCATTTCTATATTCCACTTTTTTGCATTGCAGACAGCTGTGTAGATAAAGCCAAAAGACCTATTGACTGCCAATTTCTCAGCAGCTGATAACTGATTGATATAACTTTCACTAGAGGTATTACTGCAGTCATAAGGGAAATATATATATAATTGTAATGTTAAATTGGTTTATTGACAATTTTGTTGTGGAAATTTTCCTTCAAATTGCTTTAAAATATTTGCATTTTGTATTTAAATTTGTGCTTCAGGTAAACGTCAGCTATGTTTCCAAACAGATTTTGTAGTCACCCACATGTATATGTGATTTAAAACACATGTATGGCACAGGTGTGGAGTGGTGCAAGGAAAAAATTGGGAAAATAAAATAAGAGTCTGCATTTTGCCAAACACTGCACTTTTAGGCCTCATACACACGGGCGTATATAAAATAATAAACAAAACGTCGGGCCCGACGTCAAGGAAAAAAAGTCGGCGTCTTTCGGCGTTATGCATTGGCGTTTTTGAGCGTTAGTGAGCGTCGGCGTCAATAGGCGTTTTTTTAAAAAAAATCATCCCTCTGCTATTTTTCAACCTAAAAACGTCGGCGTCAAAAAACGCCGGAAAACGCCGGTATAATAATAGGTGGCATATGGTGGCATATGTTGGCGTTTCTTGGCATATTGTGGCGTCGGCGTCAAAAAACTTCAAAATGTTACAGCCTCAGAACGCGATGGCCATGGGTTCTACTTTCTGCTCACTAACGCCGACGCCACCTACAGCTCAGAAACGCCGACGTTTTTATGGGGCCATTGACTAACATGGAGAGCTGCAAAAACCGCCAGAAAACGCCGGCGTCAAAAAACGTCCGTGTGTATGAGGCCTTAAAATGTGCTATTGGATAAATGAGCTGAAATACTGCAAATGTGTTAAAATACTATATTAATATTGAAATTGCCCTTAAACTGCTGGATCTTTGCTTGTATACTTATTGAAAATATCTTAAGAGTTGCAAATATACCTTGATTGTATATTTGCTTCTAAGATGCGTATATTGTAGTTAATGGGATTGCTGTGAAATATAAAGTTAATTACTTAGATTGCAGTTGATTTCTTTTGCACCATGGAATGTTTACTCCATATCAGCCAATCTCAACCAGGGTTCCATGGAACCCTAGGGTTCCTTCAAAGGTTGCTAGGGGTTCCTTGAGCTATGGCTATCTGACCTCCCATCTGATGGTGTCTGCACAATTCCAGATCTAACACCACTTGGCAGAGCCAGCAGCATAACACCATGTCTAGGTGATATGTGTATAAAAATGTGCTTTTTTATGATGCATTGGTCTAGATTTATAGGACCCCGGGGCTTTTTCTCAGCTGGAACTTGGTGGAACTCAGTTCTACCACCTCTGGCTCAGGACTTCTGCTCCCTGCTCACCACTATCACTTGTAAACACAGAAGTCTGGCTTCTGTGTTTACCATCGATAGCTGGTCTCCCAATGGCTCCCACAGATCAGATCTCCTGAGCAGCTGCCACTGAGTGCAGGATGGGAACAAGGGAGGTGCAGATGCCCGGAGTGCGTGATCTCCCTGCAAGTGAGAGAGGAGGAGTCAACTACAGTGTGCAGAAAGATACTAGAGCCGGATGGGTGCTTCGGCTTAATACAGAAACAAAAGTAAGATATGTAGGAGATGGTGGAGCTTTTAAGGGGGGTATGGGTGAAGTGAAGGGGGGTTGCATATAGAGGTCAGAGCTGAAGAGGGGTGGAAGTGAGATGTGGATAGGGGTTGCAGAGGTAAGCAGCTGTGGAATAAGCCTGAACTCTGCACTCTGTGTGTAGTGCATACCCAAACTCTGTATTATGTACATAACACACCCCGAACTCTGCATGTAGTGCATACCTAAACTGTGTACTATGTACCAAGCGCACACCAGAATTCTGCATGTAGTGCATCCCTAAACTTTTTTTACTATCTACCAAGTACACCCCGGAACTCTGCACATAGCAAACCCCTGGGGAGAGGGAGGTTGTGGTTGAGTCCCTGCACTTATTTTCTGAGAAAAAAAGCCCTGTATAGGACAATTTATAGAAACCCAATTCTATGATGGTTTGGCTCTTATCCCAAAAGTAGTTTTTCTATTTTTTGATTACTTATGACAGCAATGATTTTTCAAGATGACTGCAAGGGTATCTTTCTGGTCACCCTTGTAAGGGGGGAATTATTCCCACTTACCACCACCAATGCGAGGGGCATTTTCCCAATGAGCCTTGATAAATTATTCTTACCAGGGTTCCCAGAGATCTGAAAATTATTTCAAGGGTTCTTCTAGAATACAAAGGTTAAGAAAGGCTGCTCCACACTGTTCCTGCATTTTATGAGTCATTCATAGATTGAAGGTCATACAGTGTCCCACGGAGTTCTTTCTCTTTAATGTTGCAAAGAACACACCATGATTGGGCAGAGGCTGGTAATGTGACATTGACAGGTCGTGGGACTGGGGCACTCCTCCTCCTGACACATTTTTTTTCTTTGTAATCTATGGAACTTCACTTGCTTTGTAGTTCCAAAGCAAATGGAGTTTAATGCATCTTTTTGTTCATATTTTTTTAAGCAGTGGTATTGCTCTGGTAAGTCAATTCTACCGCTTTAAAACTTGGGCCACAAGTATATATTAATAGAGAAGGTAGGGGGTGACCCAGGCGAGTATGTAGCTGCAAATTTAAATTGAATTGTCATTGTTGGACAAAAACAAAAAGATTTGGGTGGAGACCACATTTCATTTCATTGGCGGCCGCTCCATTAGGGGCGCAGGGGCGCTGCCCACCTAATCCTGTGCCCGGCCCCTAATCTATATGCAGGGTACCGGATGCATAGATTTCAATGGGTTTTTTTTAAGCACATGATTAGAGCCTGAGGCTCTAATTGGCTTCAAGAAAGGGTAGCATCGGGGTGCAGAGCACTGCACCCTGAGCACACCCAGTTGTGTGACATTAGCGAATTAATATATGCTAATGTCTTATCCTCCTGGCCAATCAGGAAGCGGGTCCAGAAACCTGATTGGCTAGGGAGTCTTAGGACAGATGGGCAATCGTGGTAGTATGAATGAGGGGGGCAGGTTCATATACCGCCCGCCCCCCCCCCCCCCAAAGTATTGAACACCGGCCGCCACTGTTTAGTGTTCTGGCCGGGTTGACCTCCCAGAGAAATATATTACATAATTTGCTGAAACACATAACTTTGAAATTAAAGTGTCAACACATTCATCAACCACTAAAAACAAAAAAAATACAAAATATAGTTTTATTGTAACAAAGAAGAATTTGCTTTTAAAAAGTAGTGTGCACAATGCATAAATAATTAAAGGGGATTCTTTACCCAACCCCTCAAGGCTGCAAAAAAGGAACCAGATAATGTGTTTTCTCAGTCCCTTTCTCTTGTTTCAAAAGTGAGACTTCAGGGGTCTGTTTAGATCCCTGATTTCTCACCAAATACCCCCAACAGTATTATGAAAAAAATGTACAATATTATTACATAAAAATGTATTAAAAATGAAAAAATATAATAAAAATACAAGGTAGTAAAAAATAATTTATATATTGTAAAAAATCAGACTAAAATGTCTAATCGGACTAAAAAGCCAAGCCCAATATGTAGCATAGTTTAGCCACACCCATCGTTTGCTGCGGCATGCATGCCACAGATCACCATCTCCATGGTAGAGGCCCCAGTGCATTACTTTGCCCAAAGGCCCATGATGCTGTTAAGGTGGCACTAATGAGGTCACAGACAGCAATAAAACCCTCCCACGCTTTCAGAAACTAAAGAAAAGTTTAGACTTTAGTTATATTTAAACATTACTCCACAGCTCCTCCTAAACATTACCAAGTAGGGAGAGCATGTAAGAATTTCTAGGCAAGTAAAAAGCACTTAAAAAAGTAACACATTAAATATTCTCCTATGTTAATAGGAACTTGTAACAAATATAAAGTAGATGTTATCTCAATTTGGCTGCAAAAGTGAAAATACACTTTAAATGAACAAGGTCATTGTTGGATGAAGCTATTCTTTCACTGAACTAATGAGATGTTTGCCATAGACCGCCTACAGGACTGTTTTTTTTAATCTAAAGTCAAACCTGATAATTTTTCCAAATTATCATTTCAGACGGTCTTGCAAGGACAGTTTTTCAACCCTTTTTTACTGCATTTAAAATAATTCAGAACAAACTGTTTTGCAGACATCTTTTGCTCGTTTTTATGGACTTTCCGCTATTTGTGCCCAAAATCTTGCCAATCCTTTGCACTACTCTCAACCTGGTATATCTTAAAGAAAGATGCTGAAGAAGGAACTTTCCTTGAGGTGCGCGTTTTTCTGTGGTTTTTTTTCCCAAGACTTTTTTCCTGTCTATAGTAAAGCTTCCCTTTGATGTTACAACATTACATGTCAGAATTTATAATGTAAAGAAAAAATGGGCAAACCTCAGCAAAAAAAGTAGCATAAAGTGTGACATAAAGCAATTATATCAATCACTTGCCTCCCCTGTACATTTCTCAACTAAAGATTTCTTCCTTGGTAATCCACTCTTTCCAGAACCTAGCCATTGTAATAGTTTCTTAAGGATCTTAGGGATCTTAGGTCAAGACAGTAGTAGGTGGTTCTGGTTTTAGGTTTTCTGCCGGTGGTGACAAATTAGTATCCAGGAGTGCAATGTTCACATCAAGGAAACTGAGCACCCCATGTGGCTTTCAGGATGTCAGTTAAGGAAACTTGATATAGCCCAAGCATATAATGTCCTGCTCTTCACTGATTCAGTCCTTAAACATATTTTTTCTATTGAGAAATCAAGTGCTATAATAATTATTCTTTTACACAGTACACTACTGTATATATATCACATACTAATGTATTGCTTTCTAACAGGCTTTAGAAAACTTCAAGGGGTGCTGGATCTCATTGAATACTACTAAAAGCTTGTTTAAGCTAAAAGTCATGTGATCAGAGATCATTGAAGTCTAGGTGACCAGCATCGGCTAGTGCTGCTTAAAGTGGAGTTCCACCCACATTTGGAACTTCTACTTCTCAGATTCCACCCCCCCTTCAGTTCCACATTGGGCACCTGTGTTTGATAGGTATCATGTCCCCACTTCCGGGAGTCCAGGCCGCGGCGAATTATGTCAGCGGCCCGGCACCCTCCTCCTACTGCATGCACAGTAGGGGCCCAGTGTGAAGCAGTAATGCTTCTCTGCTGGGTTCCCTTACCCGCATTGGCGGCGACAGCACCCGACAGCTGATGGAAACATCAACTGCGGTGCCGACATCACTGGATTCCAGGACAGGTAAGTGTCCTATTTTTTTTTTTTTTTTTTAACAGAAAGATTTTTATTGTACAGTTGAGACAATAACAAATAGCAAAACAACTACATAAAAACAAAAGAAAAGCATACACGACAGTGACATGATCAGTGTCTGACCCGGTACAGAGTTGGCTACAGCAAAATAACATTATAGTTCGCCAGGTATTAAGTTCAATTGCCCCTTGGTGTCCGCTGTAAATGTCAGTTATGGCATCTAGGGGGCGGAAGAAGAAAAAAAAAAGGGAGGGGGGCGGTCTTCATTTCTTCCTCCATAGGTATAGAGAGCTTCTACTTCAAAATGTAGTCATCTATCCGCAAGCATCTATCCAGTTTGCCCAGACCTTGTCAAATTTCTTCGGGCAATTTCTGCTCTCATTAATAATCCTATATAGGGGTAACACTTTAGCAATAGCCTTCAACTACGACGCTCTTGTGGGGACCTCTATTGACTTCCATCATAACAAAATTTCCCTCCTAGCATAGAAGAGGGCGAAAGTGATACATAACTTGGTATACCCGTCTCCCTCAATATTCTCCATGTAACTTAAAAGTAGGATCAGAGGATCTGGTGAGATTTTTATACCACATAATTCAGTCAGGGTATCAGCCACATCCCGCCAGTATGGACGTAATTGGGGACAGGACTAGACCATGTGCCAGAAGGTTCCTGGCTCTAGGGCACATCTAGTACACAGTGGGCTGAGTTGGGGGTATATACCAGCAAGTCTCTGTGGGGTGTAGTATGCCCTGTGCAGAAATTTCAGTTGTATGAATCTATCTTTGGCAGAAATCATTGTCGGAATAAATGTCGTGACATAGTGCTCCCACTCTTCCTCCCCCAGTGATGGGATGTCTTTTATCCACTTATCCCTTGATCTAGTAGGCTTGGTATCATGGATCACCGTCAGATAGATGTATAATGAAGACAAGGGTTTCCCCATTACCCCAGAGGTCAAAAAGCGCTCTATAGGATCAGACTCCCGTACCACCGTGTCCGAAAATTGGGCCCTGAAGGCGTGCCGCAGCTGCCATTATCGAAATTGAAAAGAGTGAGTGAGTGAGTATGTCCTACGCATCTCCTGGAATGACATGAGATCGTTACCTGACATTAAGTGTTTAAGTGTGACTATCCCTTTTTTGGCCCATATTATCGGGTCGGGTATTTGATAAAACTGGGAGAGTAGGGGGTTGCCCCAGAGCGGCATATGCAGAGAGACCGTGGAGGGCTTCCGACACGCAGCTCTAGAATTCAAGTGTCCTATTATTAAAAGTCAGCAGCTACAGCATGTGTAGCTGCTGGCTTTAAATTTTTGCTGGGTCGAGCGGACCTCTGCTTTAATTTGGCAATAACTCTATGACTAATTTGCACACCTTTAAAGAAGTATTAAACCAAAAAAACAAAACACTATCTTCTCCCTAGACTTGCAATGCTGCTGTCCAAAGGTGTCACTTTACAGGAACTGTGTTAATGCAGAATCACCAATTGAAATAAAAGAAAAAAGTCTAGAAAAGAAAACAAATGCAGCCACCACATCTAATGATTGGTGAGCTGCAATATATTACAATTTTGTATTTGGGTTTAGTACAGATTTCATTTAAAGTGGTTCTTTATTTAGCTTTATGCTACTATGCATGAAGGTAGAATACCTTCAGTGTTGCAGCTCCCCCATCAGTCCCCCTCCCCCCCCCCCCCATACTCACCTGAGTTTGATCCCGATCCAGCGATGTGCACAAGAGCAGAAACTCTCCCGGGTCTCTCCCTCCTCATTGGCTGAGACACAGCAGCAGGAACCATTGAGGGGGTGGGGCTGAGCGGATGTGTCTCAAAAGCTGACAGAGGCGGCTGGAGAGTGAGCATGTACAAGTGCCCCCAGAGCATGCAGCTGAGGACCCTTGTCTCATCCATGTCTTTATGGACCTTGCTTTGTGCACTGGTCCAAATCATTTGGTGGAGGGGGGATCATGATATGGGGTTGCTTTTCAGGGGTTGAGCTTGGCCCCTTAGTTCAAGGTGCAGGGAACTCTTAAGGTGTCAACATACCAAGACATTTTGGACAATTTCATGCTTCCAGCTTTGTGGGAACCGTTTTCCTGTTCCAACATGACTGCACACCAGTGCACAAAGCAAGGTCCATAAAGACATGGATGAGCGAGTTTGGGGTTGAGGAACTTAATTGGCCTGCACAGAGTCCTGATCTCAACCCGATAGAACACCTTTGGGATGAATTAGAGCTGAGACTGTAAGCCAGGCCTTCTTGTCCAACATCAGTGCCTGACCTTACAAATGCTCTTCTGGAAGAATGGTCAAACATTCCCATAAACACTCCTAAACCTTGTGCACAGCCTTCCCAGAAGAGTTGAAGCTGTTATAGTTGCAAAGGGTGGGCCAACTCAATATTGTACCCTATGGACTAAGACTGGGATGCGATTAAATTTCATGTGCGTGTAAAGGCAGGTGTCCCAATACTTTTGGTAATATAGTATATATCATTATAAATGTGTTTTTTTAATAAGAGATCACATGAACTCTGTTCTCAGATGCATAAGGGGGGTAAGGGGCTTGGAAACTGTGGGGGGGGGGGCTTGGAGGTCGACAGATAGGTACATGTCAGGCATATAGCACATAAAGAACACGTCTGCTTTCTTAAAAATGAGACACAGAAATTAAAAGCACCTTGGCAGCCTTGAAGCCCAGGACACTCTAGTGCACAAAAAAACAGAGATTTCTGAAACCAATGTTTTCCACTCGCCTGACAAGTTCATCTTACACAAAGGCTGTGCAGTTGATTTACTAAAGGCAAATAGACTGTGCACTTTTCTAAGAGTAGTTGCTCCAGAGCTTAGTAAATGAGCAGATGCTCTGACGTCTATCACCTAATCACATGCAAGCAAAAATGTTTTTTTTTTTTTAATTTTCCTTGCACATGATTGGGTATTATTTTGCAAATTGAAGCTTTACCTCATTTACTAAGCTCTGGAGCAACTGCACTTGCAGAGTGCACAATCTATTTGCTTTTAGTAAATTAACCCCTTAATGTGCGACAACCTAACTTTTAAAGTGGTTGTCAACCTGTGACAACCACTTTAACCTACAGGTAAGGCTAGAATAAGGCTTACCTGTAGGTGCACTGCGTATCTCCTAAACCTGCACGGTTCAGGAGATATGCAGTGCAGCAGATGTGCCAACTTCATTTTGGCACATGCGCAGTGAAGAAACAGCCTCCGTGCCGTTTCTTCTCTGAGATCGCGCCGTGACTAGCGGCTCCTGCACGCATGCACGGGAGTGACATCACGCGACTCTGGCCAGTCACAGAGCCAGAGATTGCGGCCCCGGAAGGAAGAGTACTAGCACTTTCACCTAAGGGCCAATTCACATGGAAACATATTGCTGTGTAACAAATGCATTGGGCGATGGCGCATGATTGCATTAAACAGCTTGTTAAAAACGAATGTTCAGAAACGCACCTCACTGCATGGCAATCTATGAAAGGTTGCATTTTATGCAACGCACATGTGTGTTTTGCAAGTTTGTTGGGTTGCCATTCACAACATTACCTTGTATGAATGATGTGGTGTGAATGGGTCCTAAAACTTTGTCTTTAGTTTAACCTCTTGCCGACCGCCGATCGGCATCTGACGGCGACAAGGTGGCGCTCCTGCGCAAATCGCCGTCATATGACGGCGGCTGCGAGATCGCGGCCAGTGAGCCCCGCGCCGCCGGAGGCGCCCCAGTGCGCTCACTGTATCCGGGGAGGGCCAGGGAGCGGGTGCGGTGGCTTCGATTGCCGCCGGCTACCTGCGATGCCCCCCCCCGGAGTGAAAGAATGGAGGTCCGTGTAAGTAAACACGGACCTCCCTTCTGTGAGGGGGGAAGGGCTGTGATCACAGCCTTCCTCTACATGGAAGCTGTGATCGCTTCCCTTCCCCTGCTAGGGCAGTCCCCCCACAGTTAGAACACGCCCAGGGAACACAGTTAACCCTTAGAGCGCCCCCTGCAGGTTAACCCCTTCACTGCCAATGGCATTTACACAGTAATCAGTGCATTTTTATAGCACTGATCGCTGTATAAATGCCAATGGTCCCAAAAAAGTGTCAAAATGTTCCGACATGTCCGCTGCAATATCGCAGTACCGCTAAAAATCGCAGATCGCTGCCATTACTAGTAAAAAATAAAAAAAAAATAAAAACCCCAGAAATGAATTCTCATCATCCGTAAACGCGACCACTTTTGCGCAAACCAATCAATAAACGCCGATTGCGATTTTTTATATCGCAAATATGAGGAAGAATATAAATTGGCCAAAAACAATGAAAACAATTTTTTTTATATTTTTTTTTTTTGGATTTGTATTTTAGCAAAAAGTAAGAAATGTGTTTTTTTTTTGCAAAATTGTCGCACTTCTTTTGTTTAAAGCAGCGATCAGAAATGACGCAGCGGTGATCAAATACCACCAAAAGAAAGCTCTATTTGTGGGAAAAAAAGGACGCAAGTTTCGTTTGGGTACAACGTCGCACAACTGCGCAATTTTCAGTTAAAGCGACGCAGTGCCGAATCGCAAAAAGGGCTCTGGTCCTAAAGGGGGAAATCCTTCCGGGGCTGAAGTGGTTAAAAAAAAAAGTTTGAATTTATCCAATGCAATTAGAAATTGTGTATTTTGATGGACGAAGATACCAGGAAGACCCCAGAGTCAGTGGCTTCAGTTAGCAGGTGGTTAATGTTACTTTGC
The DNA here is from genome assembly GCA_018402905.1 of Glandirana rugosa. NCBI lineage: Eukaryota > Metazoa > Chordata > Amphibia > Anura > Ranidae > Glandirana > Glandirana rugosa. The sequence continues at coordinate 525,979 of BLSH010255328.1, forward strand.
AAATTTTCATGAATTCATCTTTGTCTCTGAGCTGAATGGGACTCATACGCCGCAGCAGCTCAGTCTGGAGTAGCACCAGATATAGATAAAATGGATAAAATTGTATAGTCTCCTCAATGTTCATTTATTTCTATCAGATTTCCTGGATCCCACAGGATTTTATCAATCATGGGTTTTCCATAAGGGAAAATGCAGAGCAAATTGTAGTTTCTTTGGCTCATTAAAGTTCAGTCTGGGAAGAATAGTGGAGTGATACCACTACAAAGTACAAGCTGCTGTGCCAGGGCACAACTCTTCTATCATAGTAGCTGGGTGCAATGGCTGATCTCTGTTCATGATACAAAGCTAAACTCAAGTTTGTAAAATAACTCTGTGGCCAAAGCCCATCTGAAGTCTCACACCTTTTATTCCTTTTATACATACTGCTTTTATGCTTTTAACCAATTTCAACCTCTAAATTTCTTTAAAAAAGAAAAATGGGCTTCCTGCCCTCCCACCTCAGTGCTCTATGCTGCCATAGATAAATAACAACCACATTGCTTATTGCAGGCATTCTTATTTACAATAAAGAGGTGGGCATGCTTGACCAAACCTGTTAGATTACAGAGTGCACTGGGCAGCATCTAGCACTCCAAAGTGTGACCCGGGGGCTGTATCTGGTCCTTGAGGTACTATTCCTCCCCCTGATATGAGACACTATTCTGCCAACTGACATCAACAATGGGGCACCATATCTCTCAATGATACTAGTACTTCCCCCGCTAAAGTTTGAAGAACAACAAACTGGCTGTTTAAAAAGTTTGGAGACCCCTGATCTAGTCTATCAGACTGTGTAGTCATATTTAGACACACCGCATAACAGCTGTAAGATAAAAATGGTGGTTGTTTGTATCTATCTCTGTTACTTCAGTTGGGCTTTAAATGCAAGAACCATAAGGACCCTAAGGTTCCTCTGTTATGCTTCAAACTCTGATAAGCGTGTGCACACCAAATAGCTGTTTTGACTTCTCTGACATGGAGCATCACCCTTGCCCTACCCCTTCATCTACCAATCAATGACAACTTTTTAGAAGTTAAAAACTCCTATTGGTTTGTGCAGTGGGGTGGCCTAAGGAGCGGAGGGCTCTATTTAGTGTGTGCCCAAGATTTGAAGGGATCTCCAGGTCCAACGTCCACCGTATTGAGTACCCAGGAGTGCGGGAACTCTCAACCCCTCTATTTGCAAGTATCAGCCTCCATCTCTGAGGTTGGAGCTATGCTGCCCCTCTACATCCCACATTGCACTGCTTATACTGATGGGTAAATCACAACTATAGACTTTGCTTATGCTGGGCACAACTGCCAAAAAATCTTTCATGTTGTTTTCTTTTTTTTTCTACACAGAAATAAAAACGTAATATTGAAAACTGGAGCCATAAGCAATGCAGTCAATTTTCTAAAGGAGTAAATACTTTTCACTTAGGGCTGCTGACTAGAATCTGTGATTTTTGCCTGCGGAAAAATAGCCATGCTGCCAGATGCTGCAATGCCAAATTTGCACCGCCGCTGTTTGCGTGTAACCACTCCTGCTAGTGGTCGCATGCAGACAGGGCTTCCGACAGGCCCTGGATGCAGACAGTTTGCATTTAGGGCTGGCAGTTCTGTATATATTCAAAATGTACACTAATTGTTCAGTTTGCATGCGCCCATACACCGAGTGCTACTGCGTGTCCAACCATGTGCAAGGGAAGTGAAATAACAGGATTTCTGCTTGCTTGTATACTGAGCTGAGCATGCGCATTCCTGTGTGCCAGGGTGATTGAACTCCCGCATATACACAGTAGTTATGTCATCCTGTGCTGGGCAATCAAGAGGGTCAAAGACCAACAACCGGAAGAAGCTGCTAAGAAGATGGCAACAAGGGACCTCATGGGTGACAGGCCATTGGGTCTAAGGTAAGTATTTTGAGTTTTAGTTTAGACGCTTTAAAGTGAACACAACATCAGCTTATTCACTAAATGAAATAAACATTGACTTTGCAAAGTGAACATTAGTAAATCAGCAGATCTGCTACCACCAGTCTATGATAGTTTTAAAAGACTCTTGGCCATGTATCTTAGCGAACACAATATACAGGGATATGGGAAATGATTATCGACACAAACACCCACACCCACACAGGTTGAACTGGATGGACTAGTGTCTTTATTCAACCTTTCCTACTATGAAACTTAGGCTAAGTTCACACTTGCAAAAAATTCCAACACCAACAATGCAACAACACAAACAAATGCAGTATTACCGATAGGCTGCTCCAGGTGAGGCAATCCAGGTAGTGCAAATTCCAAACATCCCACGGGATGCACACCCTGCTGTTGCTGCAGTGTACACTTGTATGAAGAAAATGAGTATTGGCTGCACTCCCCATTGGATGCAATTATTATTTTATTTCAAAAGATCATAAAATCAATTCCAAAGAGCATGAGGTACAGACAAGAAAATGTAACGCGTTTCACACGTCTAGCGTGCTTTGTCAAAAGACTCTTGGACATGCATCTTAGCAAACACATTATACAGGGATATGGGAAATGATTATCGACACAAACACACACACACACACACCCACACAGGTTGAACTGGATGGACTAGTGTCTTTATTCAACCTTTCCTATTATGAAACTTAGGCTAAGTTCACACGTGCAAAAAATTCTAACACCGACAATGCAACAACACAAACAAATGCACCTAAAGCGAGTTAAAAACCACACCAAGAAGACCTCCAAGTGTGTTTTTATTAACCACTTGCCTACTGGGCACTTATACTCCCTTCCTGCCCAGGCCATTTTTCAGCTTTCGGCGCTGTCGTACTTTGAATGACAATTGCGCTGTCATGCAACACTGTACTCATAAGACATTTTTATCATTTTTTTCACGCAAATAGTGCTTTCTTTTGGTGGTATTTAATCACCACTTAACCACCATTTTGGGGGAAAAAAACTTTTTCATAGTTTGTTATAAAATTTTGCAAACAGGTAATATTTCTCCTTCATTGATGGGCACTGATAGGCTGCACTGATGTGCACTGATGGGCTTCTGATGAGGCGGCACTGGTGGAGACTGATGAGGAGACACTGATAAGGCTGCATGGATAGGCGGCACTGATGGGCATTGATAGGCAGCACTGATAGGCGGCATTGATGGGCACTGATAAGCTGCACTGATGGGCTTCTGATGAGGCGGCACTGGTGGACATCGATGAGGCTGCACGGATAGGCGGCACTGATAGGCGGCACTAATGGGCACTGATAGGTGGCACTGATAGGCACTGGTAGGCAGCACTGATGGGCACTGGTACGCGGCACTGATAGGTGACACTAATGAGGAGGCACTGATTGGTAGCACTGATGGGCACTGATTGGCAGCACTGACAGCACTGGTGGGCACAGATTGGCAGCACTGGTGGGCACTAATAGGACTACAGTGATAATCAGGACACTGATTGGACACAGCTGATCACTTGGTAAAGAGCCATTGATTGGCTCTTTACCTCAATCTGTAATCAGCAGTGCCCTCCAGACACTGCGATCACAGAGCACGCCGCCCGTGCCCTGCAGCGGACGTGGACACGACACATCCTAATATGACAGCGTCCTAGAACTAGCTGGCCATGCTGTAGCCGTCATTCGGCTATAGCGCGGTCGGCAAGTGTTTTTTTTCCACTTCACTAATATTTACTGAACGCTTGTCAATTGTGCCATAAACACACCCTAAATGCGCTGTAAACGCCACAGGTGTGTTTACAGCACGTTACCATTATTCTATATTATTATTATTATTATAATACAGTTACCATAATATTGAATGCATGGAGATGACAAGCTTCAACTCCTCCCAGACTCGACATGTAGGATCATTTTTGCCGCACAGCGCTGCAAAGTGACACAAACGCTGCATGTTTTTCACATGTAAGCAGATCTCTCTCTACTGTCCATATTATCCATTGCTAGGCGTTCATGGACTGGGAACTTGCCTTTAGCACCACTTTTGTGAACTTTAGATGCATTTAGCAATTTACTGGCTAGAACACATGGCCAGTCCTAATGTGGATTCTGAATGTTGACAAATATGACAAGTCGGGTTTTGGTGGAATATGAGTATAACAGATGGTAAAAAAAAAAAAGTATAAGAAAGGAGTGCTGAGTACTGCCAGGGGCCTAAGTTAATTTTATTTCACCACTGAGAGGGAGAAATAGGGGTTGGGGAGGGGGACTGTAGAGAGAGAGCGTAAAGAATATTAATCTTGCTGTATTTCAGAGGAGTACTAGACAATGTAAGAGTCTGGATTTTGTTTTCTGGCCTTGTTTAGTCTAGTAATGAACCTGACACCTTGGCCGATGTTGAGAAGTAGCAAATGTAACGTACAATACAAATAGTAAAACATTAGCCGCTCTAGCGATCTGGTGTGCATTGCACTGACCAATTTATAATCTCAGAAGCCGTCTTACAATGTGTATGTAACGACGTACAAACTTATATAATGTGTTGGCCTTGACCCTTTCTAAGCATTCATCACTTCCATCCCAAGGGATATTAATTCGGTATTATCTTTACTTGTGGTTTGTTGAGTTAAATTCAGCATTTCTAAGCTTTTTTTCAGTGTTCTTGTCAAAATACCTGATGGCTTCCAATTGACTATTTCAGTTGGCGAGGTAAGTCCATTCTCACATTACACTAGCTAAGCATAACAAGCAAATCATAGTGTACCCTCTCAGTCTTTTAATTCAATTGTATTACACTCTCAGCCGTGAGTTTTAAAATCAACTTCAGCCCATATTGAAAAAGCCACAAACTCCGAGCCCCAATCCACTTAGGAAGGGGGGTAATGTGTGATGCAGTGTATCATTAATGGAATGCATATCAACTAATTGGAAATGTTAGTGATGAAGAGGGTGTACACAAGTTGAACCTTCCTTAGGCACCAGCCCAGCTTGCCTAAACCAACCGTGTTCTTAATGGAAACAGTAAAATAAGAGTTTGGGAAAGAGGTCCTGAAATGGTGAAGACATTCTGGAGAAATTGAGGTAAAGAGATTCCCCAGTGCAAGAAAAAAGAATGGGAATGAAGTTTAATATTTTTATTAACTAATAATAACCTTATTTTTTGAAAGCTTAGACGTTTTTATTACTTCTTTTTTTAAAGAGGAGTGCGGGATTAAAAAAAAAAAAAACAGGGCCGCAACTGTGGACAGCGGGGGGGATGTCATGAATACCTGGTGGTCCTGCCTAAGACTAAGGAGGTTCGGGTCTAGGGTTTACTTCAGACCCTTTTCCATCTAACAGTCCGTAGGGACGCTAAGTTAGCCCTATTACATTGTCCAATACCTGGCTTATACGCATCACAGCAGAAGCTGGCCACATATCTCTAAACGGACTATAGCTCAGGCCTGGAAGACCTAAAGCGTAACCTTCCAGGGGGTGCAGACATATATAACCGCTATGATGCTTCAGGAATGAATGTCCAGTATTGTGAATGACTCACATGCCAGATTTCTCAAGGTTTGGGAGCCATGGATCTCCTATGAGTTCCCCTCACTCCAATTGCCCTGTTTGGGCCTGGTCTAATTTCTCCCTGTGGGGCTCCCGAGTCTGAGTTATCCCCTTTCCCCCTCTCCCCTTCTCTCTTACCTACGACCCTCTCTTCCTACTTTTCTGCGCTCCTCACCTTCTCTCTAGTTCCTCACTATTCCTGTTCACACCGTCGCCTCCTATGGGGAGGAGAGGTTGCAAGAGAAGAGCCTGCCCTCCAGTGACGACGTGTTGATTTTGGGGACATGGCATTTTTTGTAGTGTTTACTTTTTAGTGCCATCCCCTATTTTTGGACCTATGTCGCTTTGGTTAGTATAATTATGATAGTTCATTGGTGATGTTCACCCATTTTCTAGCCCCTATGTGGGCGATCAACAAGCTTGCTTATGTAATCTCTTGTTTATTTATAAAAACCCAGTAAGCATATTGAAACAGAAAAAAAAAACTGTGGCTGTAGTATTGGTTTGATGCTACAGCTGTGCCCCACCAGCTCGAGAACCACGCAATCACGTGACAGCTGATCAGTTCTGGGTCTTTACTCACTCAGTTCTCGGGTTTCACTCCGGTCTGCCCCTCCAGCACTCACTGGAGCGCCAGACTGTGGAGGGGGTGGGAGCAGTGCACTGAGAACCTGAGACTGCTGCAAGTCAGCCATCTAAGTGAATCCTGACATTTAAGTGTTACTAAACCCACAACAGTAAAATCAGTCTGTAAATACAGTAAAGCATGCTTGTTATACTCACTGTGCAACCTATGGGGTTAATCCTCTGCATTGTGTTAAAAGGCTGTTTGATTCTGTCTTATCTGATCCTCCCCCCTTCCACAGTCCCCAATCTATCTGCTCATAGTACAAAGCCTTGGGGGCAAGTTGTACATGCTCAGTGTGGTGTGTATTGCTAGAGATTTTTTTTCTTGGGAGAGTGCATGTGATCAGCACAGGGCCAATGAGCACTGTCCAGACAGAGGGTTGGGAGTCCTGCAGCCTCATAGGACAGTCAGATGAGAATGAAAACTCCTCTTATAAGCTTTAACCAGTGCTTGGCCAGACACTGCAAGAAGTCATAAGACTGCTTTATACTGCTGATGAGAAAACTTATTTAGTAATTTATATTTACTCAAATATTGGCATTTCCATTTTCTTCTGTGTACTGTGGGAGATCAGATATAGTGAATGTAGGCTTCTGGGTTTAGTAACACTTTAAAGTCAGGATCCTTGCAGAGCCTGGGCCAGCTCTATGATGTCAGCTGATATCGGGCTTTAGCCCACTGTCAGCTGAATCTGGGTCGTAGGAGTACAGAAAAAAAGTGCTCCTGTGACCCAGAAGAAAGTATGGCCAAAAATGCTTTGGCCCTACTACTGCTTTAAGGGGTATGTCCCAGTTTTAGGCCCATAATTAGGATGTAACATGAAGCATGATTGCATACGGCACCCACAAAACCCAATCTCTTCCTTGCCTGAATTGGGGGCAATTCTTGTAATCTTTTGAATCTAGTGCCCATGTGTGACCAGGTCTGGGATTGTTCCCAGTGAATTACTACATGTCCCATATACCACCGCAGCAGAAGGACTGTGCATTAGGGGTCTTTGGACTCTACCTATCACTCAAAAAATTACTGTATTTTCCGGCGTATAAGGCGACTGGGCGTATAAGACAACCCCCTAATTTTCCAGTTAAAACATAGGTTTTGCCCTATACTCGCCGTATAAGACTACCCCCTCCTATTAAATATTTTATCCCGCTGGATGTGCCCTAATATGTACTGTAGCTTCTGCTACATATTTATTCTATTAATGCATACAAAGCCTGCTCGGATTGGAAAAGGTTGTATAAGTCCGCCTCTCTGACTCAGCCAATCCGAGCAGGCTTTGTATGCATTAATAGAATACACTGCTTGCCGTGATTGGCTCAGTGCGGTACATAGAGTATTACAGCACAGGGACATTCTGTAAGTAGCTGAAGCTTACTGTATACACATTCAGCGAGCTAAAATATTAATGATAGAGATGTTCTGTATGTAGCAGAAGCTACAGTACATATTAGGGCACATCCAGCGGGCTAAAATATTTAAGAAGGACATTCTGTAGCTACAGTACCCGGCGTATAAGACGACCCCCAATTTTTGGGGTATCTTTTTTACTATAAAAAGTCGTCTTATACGCCGGAAAATACGGTATATGTTTAGTTGCCTTGTAATAGAAATAAAGTTAACTGGAGAAAAAAATTGGAATCTTGTGAATTCAGCATGGCCATCATTTATGGTTAAGTTTATGACCTGTGAAGGCTTTTAAAGCTTCTCCTATAGACAATTTTGGTTACCGTAGTTTGTTGCTTTGTCACAGGTGCATGCAATTATTCGTCTTTGCATATTTGGTATCTATTTACTGGACTCAGTCTCATCTTTATGGAAAATTTGGAGATTTTGTTGTGCTTGTGTGCACTAAAATTAGCTTGATTTTTTTTTTTTTTATTACTTAGGTTGTGTCAGGGCTGGGCTCTTAGCAGCTCTCTTCTCTGTTCCCAGGCTGCTCAGCTGTCGGATAATTGTCAGCGCTCATTGATTCCTCAGTGGCTCACCTGGTTACTACTATCTGCTCATCATTCCCGGCTACAGCCAGCCCCTTCTGGCTATTTAAACTGCCTTGTTCATTCCTTTCCTGCCATTGCCTGATCCTGGTGTTTCTCTGCTGTGTTCCTGTGAAAAACTTTGTCCGGCTGATGTCCCTTCTGGTTCCTGATCCTGTTCTTATACCTCCAACTAAGCTGATCTTTGGTTTCCTGATTACTGGTTTGTCTGACTACCCGCTTTGGCTTCCAATTGCTGGGTTATGTTTTGACTACGTTAACTGATCTGTACCACTTTACCGTTACATTAAAAGGGGTGATTTTTACTGCATTTCTGTCTCAGTCTGACTCATGTTTCCTGACAGGTTGCACAACCCAATCCATCCTAAGTTTCTGTGCATCGTCTAACTCTTGCAGCCATTGATAATGGGGTTGTTCTGTTTTTGGAAAATGCAACTAATAGTAATTCCAAATATCGGTTTGGCCTCAAATGTGAGCACTTTACACGTTAATGCAGTTTCATGCACTTTACATGTGTTCTCATTATTCCATTGGGGATTTTCTGTACGTGAAGTGCAGGAAATCGGACATGCCTAATTCTTACCAACACAGCACATGTATGTAAATGGGTATTTTTATGACACATGCGTTTTTGTATGTTCCAATACGCACCAGGCCTTATTCATTACAATATGATGGGAGCTCCTAATGTGATCAGAAAGGGTTTTTGAAACGAATGAATGTATAGGAAAAAATGTGTTAGGGGTCAGTCGAGCTTGTAAATTACATCTATAAATCCTGTGACAATCCAAAGCCTATGACGGGAGCCCTGCATGTGGTGTGAAGAAATCTCACATGTTTACAAGCTGGTTTATTTAAAAGTCTCCATTCTTGTATCCATCATGATATCTATAGTGGGGCATAGACAGCCCTATTAAGACAAGCGAGTTATTGAGGCTTTTTCTTAATAAGGGAACTTGCACTTTCTTTAAGGCTTCTTAAGAACAGCAAAAAATAGCTGAATTCTCAGCAATGTGCTCATCTGCTATTCTCTTCACCTGCGAAATACAAGAAAGCCAAATGGAACATCTAAGCTTTAAATGGTTAGAGGAGGCTATGGAATGTTCTGTCTCTGAATGCATTTCCTTCTTGGAACAAAATAATATATCCACAAATGGATGGGCTTATTATGTGAGGCAAAGAGCCTTATATAATGGACAGTAAGCCATAACAATCCACATTTTACTTACCGATGAATGTTTGCTATGGGTTGATGCAACTTTACACATTAAAAGAGGAGTATAGGTTGCTCAAAAAAAAACCAAAAAAACATTTATAGTCATCCAGGCGAATGCAGAATGGATCCGATGCTGCATCTGCCCCCGCTGTCTCTACCCTGAGAACTGAGCAATCAGACACCGCTGATCGCTCAGTTATCCCCCTCTGCTCTGAGCAGAATGGTGACTGTAAGTCTCTGCCTCTCTGCTCTGCCCCTCCAGCACTCACTGGAGTGCTGAGCTGTGCAGGAGGTGGGAGGGGCTGGCTTATTCTCTCAGCGGCTCTCTGAGAGGCTAAGCCAGCTGCTGGTCCAGGCTGCTGGGTGGATTCAGATCGTAAAGTCAGGATCAATCCAGCAGCTGAACCAGCTGAGTGACGCCAGCGGACAGTAGGCTTTAGCCTGTTGTTGGCTGAAAACGGATCACAGGAATGCAGAACAAGCAAATAAAACTTTGGCCATACTTGTCCTTTAATGGCTTATGTACATATTCAAAGAGTTTTACAGAGTGGCACTGTTACCATGAGATCTGATGCCCGCAAACACTCTACATTTGTGATCTGTGTTTGGGGTGCTGTTAACAAGTTATTGGCACCCAGCCTAAAAGTGAATTGAAATTAAAAAAATAAATAAATAAATAAACTAGTCAGTAATTAAAGTGATTGTACATGATCACCTTGTAAAACAAACCTTTCCGTTTAAAATAGAAATGAAAGGCAAAACATTTTTTTAACCACTTCAGCCCTGGAAGGATTTCCCACTGTAGGAGCAGAGCACTTTTTGCGATTTGGCACTGCGTCGCTTTAACTGACAAAGAAATTTGCGTCCTTTTTTCCCCACAAATAGAGCTTTCTTTGGGTGGTATTTGGTCACCGCTGCGTCATTTCTGATGGCCGCTATAAACACAAATACAAAAAAAAATATATAAAAAAACTGAATTTATTCAATTTTGGTTGATTTATATTCTTCCTCATATTTTTGGTAAAAAAAAAGCAATCGGTGTTTTATTGATTGGTTTGCACAAAAGTTGCCGCGTTTACGGATGATAAAAATTCATTTCTGGGGCTTTTATTTATTTTTTAATTTTTTACTAGTAATGATGGTGATCTGATTTTTAGCGGCAGACATGTCGGACCATTTTGACACTTTTTTGGGACCATTGGCATTTATACAGCGATCATTGCTATAAAAATGCACTGATTACTGTGTAAATGGCATTGGCATTGAAGGCGTTAACCTGCAGGGGGCAGGGAAGGGGTTAACTGTGTTCCTTAGGCATGTTCTAACTGTGAGGGGGCTGGGCTACCTTGAGCATAAGAGATCTAACTGATCCCAGTGACAGGGATCAGTAGATCTATTATGTCCCCACTGACAGAACGGGCAACCACTGTGTTTACATCGGCGATTCCCCGTTCTTTCACTCTGACAGCTCATCGTGGCTCGCCGGCGGACACCCGAGCCGCGGGCACATTCCTGCAGAGTGTGATGGGCACGAGAGCTCCCTAGCTGTGCGTCAGCGATCGCCACCTATTTACGGCAATTCGCGGAATAGAGCCACACTGCTGCAGTAAAAAGGCAGCATGCGGTCGGCAAGTGGTTAATGGGGTCATTTTAAGGGATCACATTCACTCTGTTCTCAGCTGGGGTAAGGAGAAACCACAGCACACTGAACTTGCCAGTGCAGCGGGGGCGTGTCAGGACAAGTCTGATCATTGGAAGTTCCCAGCATAGCCAGAGAACAGACCACAGTGTGCTCTCCTGCCAAATGTGGTCAGTTTTTAATATGAAAGCAAGGGGACTGGCAGGAACAGCAGGAACATCAGGGGTTTCACCTAAAGGAAGCAATACAAAGAGAACAGAATATTTTCTCATACTAGTACATGGTACAGCAGGCACATATCAGGAATATGAAGTGTTGGGGTAACAAACGCTTTAGACTAACCATGACTGGCTCGCTAAACAATGAATTGCACATGCCACAAGATAAACAACACATACAAAAACACCTGTAGGCTGTGTTGTCGTGGAATAAAGGATAGCATATGTAAAGGTACCTACCTGTCATTGAAATCTCTACTCCATGCACCAACACATGGAATCCCATATGCCATCTAGTGCTTGAACTTCTGCACATGCACACATATTCAATACAATACTGCTTACAAATTAGGGGTTTTCCCTTGTGTAGATATCTAAAATGCCAGAGACTGCAGCTGAGCTCCACCATCTTGGATGTAAAATCAGCAGCCTCAGTAGACTTGGAGCAAACACTCAATGGACACTCTACAGCTGGGGTGTCAAATTCAATTTTATTGTGGGCCACATCAGCATTATGGTTGCCCTCAAAGGACGAGTTGTATCTGTAAGACTAGATGTCCAGAACCACCATGAGACGTTAAGAGTCCCCTTACATCACAGCGCACCCCCACCCTTTACCTTGTGCTGCTGTGAAGAAGCTAGGATGGAGCTCAGAAGCAGATAGTGCAGAGTCTGGAGGAAGACCAAAGGAGGGCAGGAGTCAGCTGCCAGAATCTGCTGAATGCTGAGACTGGGGAGGCGGAAACAAGGTGGTGTAAAGGCTGCACTTAGAGGCACAGGATATGGCAAAGGAGTTCTGTGCTCCTCTCTCCTGCAACTGGTGAGACAAGGTGGGGGCAGAGATGAGGGGGGTGCCGCAGCTGCAAGAGAGGTGCATTGGCCGGATTCAGTCCACAGGCCTTGTGTTTGACACATGTGCCCTACAGTATCCCCCTTCTCTCCTGGCAGCTACATAAATATGATGTAGGGAGGTGAGGGAGGGGCAGAGGAGCCAGGCCAGCATAGACAGTAATTAGACACTCCCAGAAGAGGAGAGAGCTATGTTATGTAAGGAGGGGAAGGGGTTGTGCTAGGGAAATGTGGAGCAGGCACTTTTTGCAAGGGAATAAAAATAATTTAAGGAAAGGAAAAACATGGAATGTAAACATTTAAAAATACGTGATTTTTCTGTGCTTTTACCTACACTTTTTTTTTTTGAGTTGGTGACAGGATCTCGTCAAAGAGGACCTAGCATCAGACATATTTTTTGCGCTAAGTAATGTGTTGGTGTAACAATTCCAGGTATTTATTACCTCTCACAGAGATCACAGTACTTCCTATGACAAGGCCTTCATCTGCTTTTCTATAAGAACAGCAGGGGAGGGCTGGGCCAGGGGGCAGGGTGGCAATTGCCCCCCAGGCCACCCCAAACTTACATTCGAATGGCCGGCAGTTGTTGCCTGCTGACAATATTTTCTTCTTGTGGAGGAAGTAGGGGCCAGGGGCGCGGCCGCCAACTAATTGCAAGCAGAGGGGGGGGGGGTGCCCAGAGCCGGCCCTACCATGGATGATGTCTATTATAGGAGCAGGTCTAGGAGGCGGGACTTTGCATGACAGGGACCGCGCCAGGTAAGCGGGATATCCCTGCTCTTTGTAATCCGGCGGCTCTCCTCTCTCTGCATTGAAGGCTGCATTGGATGGGCACTGGTGAAGATGCATTGATGGACACTGATCAGGCTGCATTATTGGGCAGTGATTAGGCTTAGCTGATGTGTACTGGTGAGGCTGCATTGATAAGCACTGGTGAGGTCAAGCTGATGGGCACTGAGGCTGCATTAATGGGCACTGGTGAGGCTGCATTGATCAGCACTGATGAGGCTGCACTGATGGGCACTGATGAGGCTGCATTGATGGGCACTGATGAGGCTGCATTGATAGGCACTGATCAGGCTGCATTGATGGGCACTGATGAGACGGCACAGATGAGGCTGCATTGATGGGTATTGATGAGGCTGCAATGATGCATTAATTTTGTTAAACCTCCTTTGTTGCTATTAACATTAAATCATGTTACCACATTGTATCATATTTGTATTGCTTCATAACATCAATATCCATTATAAAACCAAGTGGGCATGGATGGTGAGCTGATTCGGTGGCTCAATGGGCCACTTGACTGGACTTGCCCCCAAGGGCTAAAGCTGTCAGCCCTCCCCTGAAGGACAGAACCATATTTGTTTAAGCCATATCCAGGATCAGCATCTACTTCCTTGTCTGAGATGGCAGCTCTGATATGGCACAAGCATGGCAACCCTTGTACATGCACAGTTTTTTAGAATAAAGCTGGCCATTCACATGTATAATTTCATTCTAATGCTTGGACAAGAAAGTATAAAAATGTGTCCTCCAACCATTCCATGGCGCCTTCATGGACTTGATTAAATTCAAAATTCCTTCTCTTTTGTTTACTATGTCAATGTCTGGATATTTGTAGAATGTTTTACTTACCGATTGACTTTGGCATGTGCATGCACATAAGACTAGTTACGATTTATTTATGAGTTGACAAAAAAAATGTCATCCTTGTCTTTCAATTTTTTTGCACAATTTGGTCAAAACTGATTGTTGAAAATTCCTCTTTAACTCTTAGATAATTGGGGGAAAAAATATATCTATGGCCAGCTTTAATTAACTCCCTTATTTTGAATTTTCTCTTATTAGTTTTAAGTATGACAGAGCAGTTGCACTGATCTACTGAGAGCTCCTCACCTAATCCTAGACCCCCACCACCACCACCATTTACATATTTGAAAAGTAATTTTTTTCTTGGTACTTGCTCCCAATTCTTCTGACATTTGCTAGGTCTGCCCTCCCCACCACTCCCACCCCTTCCCCACACCCGCAGCCCCCAGGAATCTCATCACATATCCCAGGAGGATTCAGGGCAGTGTCATTAGGTGGCCAGTCATGGCAGATGAAGAAATCACAGTTGGCAGCTGAATCCAAGATGGTGGCATGGGACTGAAGACAGCCCTGAAGACTTCTGGCTGTAGGAAGACAACGCTGGACCACTTGAGCTGGTAAGTATGATTTGTAGGCTTGTGCACGGCCAAAAAATGTGTTCATTTTAGTTTTCATTCCGTTTGTTTTTTTTTATTTTTTAGGGAATTTGAAAAATTTGAAATTGAGAAATTCAAAATTTCGGGATTCCAAATTTGGGAATTCGCTAATTCGGCAATACAAAAATGACGAAATTCGCTATTTGGAAATTCGTAAGTAAAAAAATCCAAAAATTTGGAAATTCGGACATTCCAAAATAAGAACATTTGAATAACTAACTAATGAATAACTATTCAATTATAGGTATTAGAATTTCATTGAAATTATGGCTGTTAGTGATAAATTTCATATTTACGTTTAAACAGCCAAATTTTCAAGGAAATTCCAATAACTATAATGTAATAGTTATTTATTAGTTAGTTATTATTTCAAATGTTCGTTCTTATTTTAGAATTTCCTATTTTCGAATTTTCGAAATTTGAAAAATTCAGAAATAAGAAAGAACATTTGAAATAATAACTAACTAATAAATAACTATTAAATTATAGGTATTGGAATTTCTTTTCAAATGTGTCTGTTAGCGAACTTAAATATGAAATGTATCACTAACAGCCATATTTTCAAGGAAATTCCAACACCTATAATTGAATAGTTATTTATTAGTTAGTTATTATTTCAAATGTTCTTTCTTATTTTGGAATTTTTGCTTTTTGGAATTTTGGATTTTCGTCTTTTCCGATTACCAAATTTCCGAATTTGCGGTATTCAGAATTTCGGATTTGCCAGTTTTGGGATTACCGAATTTTTAAATTTGAAAAAACGAAAATTCTGAAAAATTCGGGAATTAAAAATTTGGAAATTCAGATTCGTCTGAATTGCCGAATTTTAAAAAATTTGTTAAACTGAATTCGGAATGAAACAAATTGCACATGCCTAATGTTTTGTAAAAGTCAGCAGCTACAGTACTTGCAGCTGCAGACTTTTACTATTTTTCAGGACCCGTGTGAAGTTCCTTTTTAAAATACTGAAAACACATTGAAAACTTGTACTCTACCAAAGTTTATTACTCACAAATTCTGCAGAGCTTTGCAAACTTCATCACTGCGTGTAAAGGAGCCTAAAACCTTATGTACCCTAGTCATACAGTCACACGCTATAACTGATTTTAGATGGAAGCCAATTAACCCATTCCTATGTTTTTAGGTTATGGGAGTAGAATGAGGAACTCAATGGAAAGCCACTCAAACATGGAGGGAACATACAAACCTAATGAAGATAATATCCACGGTGGGAATTGAACTCCAGCACTGTAAGTCAAGAAATGCTTGTTTCCAATGTTTTAAAAGGCATATTGGCTGAAATGACTGATGCTGCAGAAGGTCCATGTATGAAATGAATAGCAGTGAGGAAATCTGTTTTTTAGTACAAGTGTGGTGTTGGCTGAAAACACATGCCCTCCAGCTCTGGACTAAGTCAATGATCCAATGACCACAGTGCTGTGGATGCAGGTGCTGCACTCACTGCACAGCCATTGAGCCAAATATCGCACCTTGGTATAATTACAATGGACACAGATGTATGGAAGTGTTGAGTCTTACAACCAGATCTATGCTTACCGAGAGCCTGCAAAGACACACAGGCATGAATAAATATCCTGATATACAAATCACTGTTCCAGCACTGCTACGGGGACAAGGACTAGGAGACACCCCAGAACAGAACTCAGAACATTTGAAAGGTTGAGTGACAATTCATATGATGGAGGAAGAATGTGATACGTTTCCTTCAATTTATGAACAAGCATTACAAATACACAGCAACTATTTTCTTATAAGGCCCATTCATACTTGTGGACGCAAGCTCATATGTATTTTTTTCCTGGTGCACTACCACACATTGCATTGTACCTACCAGCCCATTCACTTTAAGGCCTCATACACACGGACGTTTCTAAAAAAAAAAAAAAAACGTCGGGCCCGACGTCAAGGAAAAAAAGTCGGCGTTTTTCGGCGTTATGCATCGGCGTTTTTGAGCGTTAGTGAGCGTCGGCGTCAATAGGCGTTTTTTTTTTTTAAATCATCCCTCTGCTATTTTTCAACCTAAAAACGTCGGCATCAAAAAACGCCGGAAAATGCCAGTATAATATTAGGTGGCGTTTGTCGGCGTCAAAAAACGTCCGTGTGTATGAGGCCTTAAGGTTCATTAACTCACATCCACAAGCCAAAAATGTACTTAACTCTTTTTTTTTTCAGTGCACCTCAGCTCAACTCAGCTTTAGATGCTATAGAATTATACAATGTTGCAATTTCTTACATACACTATATTGTCAAAAGTATTGAGACCCCTGGCTTTACACACACATGACTTTTAATGGCATCCCAGTCTTAAGCCTCGTACACACGTGACGACGTTCGTATACAACAGGTCGTACTAACGACCGTTGTATGCGATATCGATCGTTCGTATTCACGATTAGAACAGTCGAACATACGACGGTCGTACAAGGGAGTTGTATGAGCAAACTAGAAAACTTGGTCGTACCAACAAGCGCTCATACGACCGTTGTATCGTGTGCACAGAGCAGTTGGTACAACAAGTTGTATTGTGCAAAACACGCATGCTCCGAAGTCAGGAACGGCCGGATGCTAATTACATGCACCTGAACGTTCTTTCTGTGGTCGTACGATCGTGTAGTGCAGTCAGTATGCAAGTTACATTATGCAACATACGATTTGCGACGATCGTACGTACGAGGCTTTAGTCCGTAGGGTTCAACATTGAGTTGGCCCACCCTTTGCAGCTATAACACTTTCAACTCTTCTGGGAAGGCTGTCCACAAGGTTTAGGAGTGTCTATGGGAATGTTTGACCATTCTTCCAGAAGAGCATTTGTGAGGTCAGGCACTGATAAGTTGGACAAGAAGGCCTGGCTCGCAGTCTCCGCTCTAATTTATCCCAAAGGTGTTCTATCGGGTTGAGGTCAGTCATGTTCCTCCACCCCAAACTCACTCATCCATGTCTTTATGGGCCTTGCTTTGTGCACTGGTCCAAATAATTTGGTCAAGGGGGATTATGGTGTGGGAATGTTTTTTAGGGGTTGGCCTTGGCCTCTTAGTTCCAGTGAAGGGAAATCGCAATGGCTTCATCATATTAAGACATTTTGGGCAATTTCATGCTCCCAACTTTGTGGGAACAGTTTGGGGATGGCCCCTTCCTGTTCCAAAATGACTGCGCACCAGTGCACAAAGCAAGGTCCATAAAGACATGGATGAGCGAGTTTGGGGTGGAGGAACTTGACTGGCCTGCACAGAGTCCTGACCTCAACCCAATAGAACACCTCTGGGATGAATTAGCGTAGAGACTGCGAGCCAGGCCTTCTCGTCCACATCAATGCCTGACCTCACAAGTGTGCTTCTGGAATAATGGATAAACATTCCCATAGACACACTCCTAAACCTTGTGGACAGCCTTCCCAGAAGAGTTGAAGCTGTTATAGCTGCAAAGTGTGGGCCAACTCAATATTTATTTATTTCAGGTACTTATATAGCGCTGCTTTACATATACATTGTACATTCACATCAGTCCCTACTCTCAAGGAGCTTACAATCTAAGGTCCCTAACTCACATTCATACATATACTAGGGCCAATTTAGACAGGATCTAATTTACCTACCAGTATGTCTTTGGAGTGTGGGAGGAAACCGGAGTAACCAGAGGAAACCCACGCAGGCACAGAGAGAACATGCAAACTCCAGGCAGGTAGTGTCGTGGTTGGGATGCGAACCAGCGACCCTTTTGCTACCAGGCGAAAGTGTTACTTACTACACCACTGCGGACTAAGACTGGAATGCCATTAAAGTTGTGCATGTAAAGGCAGGTGTCCCAATACTTTTGACAATATAGTGTACTTTTAAATATGAATTCAGTCCTCAAGATTGCCGCTCCCAGTGTTCTTAAGTTGTTGATGAATTTCTAAGCTCATGCGCATGAGCATAAAAAACACTGCGTTCAGATGCGTACAATGTATAGATTTTGATGGCTCTGGATGTAGTAGTATTGTATATTGTGGGTTATTATATATTATTGTATATTATATTGTGGGCTCATGCACACAGCTCGTTTGTGCTTAATATCCATACTGCATTCAGCTGCATCAAATCAAAGGAGAACTTTCCGTGTCTGCAGTGATATATTTGTGAAATTTACACAAGTACATGCTGGGATTGAAAACTGAGCTAGAGGACTAGAATTACAGATATGAATGATTTATAGATGTTTATGCGCCTAAACGCGTGTAAGCCAAAACACTTTGCAGATCATTACATGCATTTTTTATGCAGGGTCTTTCTGCAAACAAGATCCTGCATGGATATCAATTTATCATTATGGCCGTGTGCATGAGGCTTTATTTCTTTATCTTCTGATGAAAATGATGCACTGATTCCAGTTCCCTTTTCCTTCTTGAGTGCTAAGTGGAAGGGTCTACCAGGTATAGTCACATGATATAGTCACATGATTGCCAAGTTTTGAAATAGGAAAAAAGTGCTGGGGAAAACAGAGAGCCAATCATATCAGCAGGAAATGACATTTCATGGAGGGTTCTGTATGCAAACCAAATGCCACTATTGTAATGGATATAAAAAGTGCAGGCTCAGTGAGTGTCATTGAGTAAAAGTCAGTGCCCGGCCACGGCACCTGTCACTGAGGCTGTTACAGGGTCTGGCGGCACCTGTACTTTTTACCAGGATCTAAGTAGAAGAAGCTCACCCGCTGCACCCGCCTATCTGACAGGCCCAGCGGCTGGGCAGGGAGTTCAGTAACACTGAAGCAGTGTTTTTTATCAAGCCCAGGGTTACCAAGCTGCACTCAGGGTGGAGTGTCTGCTATGGACATTCTGGCATCAGTGCCATACCCACCATGCTTCCATGAGTGCCACCTGAGGCGGTTGCCTCAATTGGCCTCATTGGGGGCACAGCCCTGGTTAGGGATACTAGCAATCCACATTTATAGCAGTTTTACACTGATTTATTGAAGGATTTTGGTTCCCCTTAGTAACCCATCTAGCTATGCTTTCTCATTATTCCCCAGGAACTCCTCCATAAAAGCAATTGCTTCCATGCACTGCATCAATAATGGTCAATAGGCCTAAAACAGCTGTGCGCAGTTTGGGATAAATGGCTCCATAATGAGAGCCTGTATCTGTGCTGTGTATCAGGGGTTCCGGATGTACAGTTGGCCCAGAGGCCAAAGGAATTCGTCGCTTGGCTCTGTCCACGATCCAGAAATAAAGAACAAATCTCTTCTTTTTTTGGGTTTCTGATGGAAGTGGCATGCAGTTAGATACCTTCTATTCTAAGAAGGCTTTAATGTGCTTCACACTGGTTTTGTGGGGGGCTTTTTGATCCTTTAAGCCCACCTCACATTACACATGGCATAATCCATAGCACGTGTGTTGGTGCGTGATTTAACTGTGCGCTGCAGTGCTCTGCAATGCGTTGTTACTGCAGTATTCTTTTTCTTTTTTTACTTTTATGTTAACTCTATGCACTTCTGTGTGCTGCAATGCACTACCAGCGAAAGATGGAGCATGCCCTTTTTTTTTTTTCAGCACACACCAACACAGCACGTTGATATTTGCTGGAGTTATAGAACATGAGACAAATTGCCTTGTTCTTGCATTAGACTGTGTTGGGCAATACTGTCCAATGCAATTCAATGGGTTGATGTGAACAAGCCCTAACTTGCAGTCTGGTTCTACTTTGTACTTTGACAGTTTGAGAAGATCATTGTTGTCTGTTAAAAAAAAAATAAAAAAATCAGTGAACTTACACTTTAAGGGCTCGTGCACACTGCAGCTCAAAAAAAAAACTGCTTTTAGCTATGCTGTTTATGATGCAGAACTCTGAAGAAAGGAGAACACAATGAAATTTAAAGTGTAAGTTCACCTTACACCTGGAAAAGTGAACTAACATACTACACCCTCCCCACCACCTCGGTCCCTGCTGTATTTACCTCCGCGGGTAATGATCTGTCAGTGCCCTCGCAGCTGGTCCCAGCGGTCCTGGGATTTGAAATTCCCGCTCTTCCAGGACAGATCAGAATGTTTCTGAATGGTTATCACTGGCACAAAGCATCTCTCAGATCTGTCTTGGAAGGCTTGCAGAGAGAAGAGGGAGTAGATTGGCGATTTTCAAATCCCAGGGCTGCTATTCCTATTACCCATGGAGGTAAGTACGATTTGGGGGGGTAGGGTGTAGTGCAACACTGTATCTTGGCCTAGGCCAACAAAGCCCAGGCCTAGGGCGGCACTTTGCAGGGGGGCAGCACGAAAAGAGTCACCGCCGGCTTGCACTACACTTTTAGTCTTATGGGGTGGACTGGGCCGGGAGACAAACCGGTTTGGCACCCCCCATAAAGCGGCTGCACTTGCTGCCGGTATGATAATACCGACAGGACCCCATCAGAGGGGGACAGCCCATACATATGTAGGGGACCCGGGTGTCCCAAGGGGCCCAAGTGGCGGGCCACAGCCAATGAGTTGTTGTGCTGCCCCATAGCGAAACAGGATGTGTGAGGAAATCTCTTTCAATCCCCCCAAGGCCCTCAGAACTAGTGTCCCCACTAGAAAATTTCAGGGCGGGTCTTAAAATGGAAGGGGTGTGGCCTTGACAGGAAAGGGTGGCTCATATTTAAATTAGGGGGTGCATGAGTTTAGTCAGGCCTAGGGCAGCACAAAACCTAAATACACTACTAGTGTAGTGTAGGCATAGGCGTGCGCACATAGGGTGGCAGGTGTGCCTGGGCACACCCTAATCACCCTGTACTGTGCAGATTCCCCCTGCTGCCTAGCTGCAGAAAAGGGAATGGGAAATCTCTGTCCCCAGTCTCCAGTCTCTTTCTCTGTCTCAAAAGTGAGACATCAGGGGTCTGTTTAGACCTCTGATATTTCACCAAAGCCCTCCAGCAGGGCTCCTAAAAAAATAATAAAATATAATATTGTAAAAAACAATAAAAAAACAAAATTGTAAAAATAAAAACAAACTACTGATACCTATCTCTTGTGGTGCACACCATAATGCAATAGGCTGCACACACCAATGAGTGTAGGGTGCTAGTTCACCTTTTAATTTTTTCTTTTTTTTCTAAAAAGGGGAGCTAACCTTTTAATAAAGAAGAAAAAAAAGCCGCTAGGAGGCGAGTCCAGTCATGTGACCTGTCCAAGTCACAAGACTGGCCTTTCCTGCAATAACAGGCTCCATTGCATGCATTTTATGAATGGGATGTAAAATGCAGGTGCAGTGGGGAGTAATTACAGTGTCCAACAGAGAGTGGGTTTATGTTCTCCACTTTCAATAAGGCCCTTAATTACAAAATATAAGTAAAATATATGTACGTTACATATATTATTACATTTGTAATGAGTTTTTCTTTAAATTTTGTACATTTGTTAATGAGTCAAATATTCAGGAGAGTCACATGACAACAATCAACAGAACACCCCATGCTATATTTAGTAGGCACCACATTATCACTTCTGCTTTTTACTAGTTTGGGTACTTTTAACAGTTTCCTGTAAATTCATTTGGTTTTATCACCCAGGACAGAATATTTATAGACTGAGCTTACTTGCCCATTCCTTAATCGCCCTAAACACTGATTCTGGATGCAGTTAGCAGCATCTGGAAAAATAGAAAGCATTGATTTTGTTTTGTAAATGGGCTAAGTGTACAACTATAAAAATACTTTCCAACATTTAACCAGTGAGTTTAACCAGTGTACCTGGTTTGTCCTATATAATTCCTACAGCAAAATCAAATGCAGTAAAAGTTTGATGGTGAACTTGGGGGCCAGATGTAGCCCTATGCTAGCCTTTATCTAGCCCTTGAGGCATTATTCCTCCCACTGACACCAACAGTAGGGCATCATTCCTGCCATTGACAACAACGATGGGGCAGTTTTCCTACTGCGGGCACCAATAATAGGGCACTATTTCTCCCTTTGGCACCCACGATGGGGCACTATTCCTCCCACTGAAACCAATGATAGGACACTATTTCAAAGATGGAACCATTTAACCACTTCCCGCCCACGTTGCGACTATAAGCAGCAACAGTGAGGCTCTGTTACACGAATCGCCGCTTATAGTCGTCACTCGCGGGCACGACGTTGGGGGCAAGCGGTGGCACCTGTGGTGCATCTTCATGCCCGCCACATGCTCCTTGAGTGTGGCCGCAGGTCGGGCGGACTCGATGTCCGCCGGTGACCCACGATCGCCTGTGACAGAGCCAGAATAGGGAACCGCCGATGTAAACATGGCGGTTCCCCGTTCTGACAGGCGGCATGTCAGATATCTACTGATCCCTGTACTCGGGATCAGTTAGATCTCTGGTGCCCCTGGCAGCCCAGCCCCCATACAGTTAGAGCACACACAGGGAACACAGTTAACCCCTTCACTGCCCCCTGCAGGTTAACCCCTTCCCTGTAAATGACATTTATACAGTTAAGAGTGGATATTTAAATTTCTGATCCCTGTACAAATATCATTGGTCCCAAAAAAGTGTCAAGAATGTCCGACATGTCCACCACAATATCGCATTCCCCAGATCGCCGCCATTACTAGTAAAAAAAAAAAAGAAATTGTAAAAATGCCAGAAATTAATTGCCGTGGTTTGTAAACGCTGCAACTTTTGCGCAAACCAATCAAAAAATGCAGATTGCGATTTTTTTTTTTTTTTACCAAAAATACGAAGAATATAAATCGACCAAAACCAATGAAAAAGTAAGAAATATTGTTTTTTTTGCAAAATTACGCTCTTTTTTTGTTTATAGCGGTGATCAGAAATGATGCAGAGGTGATCAAATACCACCAAAAGAAAGCTCTATTTGTGGGAAAAAAGGACGCAAATTTTGTTTGGGTTCAACGTCGCACGACCGCGCAATTGTCAGTTAAAGCAAAGCAGTGCTGAATCGCAAAAAGTGCTCTGGTCCTAAAGTGGGAAATCCTTCCGGGGCTGAAGTGGTTAATGTCCTTTATCAGCAGTGTCATTTATGGGCTGTTATCTCTACGCCCTAAAATCGTGTTCAAGAGTCGTTCCTCTGACCACAAAAAACGCTCAAAAACATTGCTCACCAGCGATTTTGGTCGTTTAGGATCCATTGAAAAAAAAAAACGCTGACGCTCAAAAACGCTAGTGCATTAACGCTGATAAAGGCTTAAAGACTCACTACAAAGCTACTTAAATAGTTTTTTAACGTCTAGTGTACATGGAGCCTAAGAAGCAAGGGAAAAATCTCTCCAAGTGGGCCTTCTTGTCCCAATAATGACTGCACCTCTCATTTCTCGTACAGGTGTCACAGGGCAGGAAGTGAGGGAAAATCTCCCCAATGGGCTCACAGGCAAACCTGCCATACATTTTTCAAACTATTAAAGAGGAAGTAAACCCTGATGGGGTTTACTTCCTCTAAATTCCCCTGCAAAGTAAAAGCATAATGGGCTACTATGCATCTCATAGTAGCCCATTATGTGTCACTTACCTGCAAACGAAGCCTGCAATGTCCCTGCACCAGGCCGCGTCCATCTTCAGCCCCTTTTCCTTCCGGCTCTGTGACTGGTCTGTGCCACGCAACGTCACTCTCGTGCATGCGCGAGGGAGCCGTATGTCATGGCACAAGAGAAGCAAAGAAACAGCACAGCAGGCCGTTTATTCACTGCGCATGTGACGCTGATGTTGGCGGCTGCTTGCACAGTGAATATCTCCTAAACTGTGCAGGTTTGGGAGATATTCTCTGTCCCTACAGGTAAGTCTTATTATAGACTTACCTGTAGGTTAAAGTCGCCTTACCACTTTAAAGTGTCCCTTTACATAGGCCCTGTTATCACTGGTGAGGTTTTGCTGGATTAAAAAGCGCCTTTCCAGCTCAACAGAAGTGCATGAAAATAAGTTTTCTTTAAATTCTATCTATCTGCTCATCTATTTGTGTGCTGAATTATTTTTAAAGTACGCCACGTTTTTAAAGAGTCCTGCTTGCGGCATTCTTGGTGCCATGTTTATAAAACACACAAATGCACCTTCCATTGCAGTCGATGGAAACGCAACAAAAACGCACCATGCATTTTTAAGTGCGTTTTTTGAGTCACATATCAATCTTTTCCCAAGTGACCAGTAATAAAAATGCATGTAAAATGCGTATGCATTATGTTGAATTAAAGTGTTACTAAATCAGTAAATTCAGTCTGTATGTGCAGTAAAGAATGCTTGTTATACTCAATGTGGAACCTAAGGGGTTAATCCTGTGCATTGTGTAAAAAGGAGGTTTGATCCTGTCTTCTCTGATCCTCCCCTTCTTCCACTGTCCCCAATCCATCTGCTGATAGAACAGAGCGTTGGGGGCACTCTGGATATTCACAGTGTGGTGTGTATTACTATAGAGGTTTTTTTGCACAGTGCCACAGGACATTGTCCAGACAGAGGGTCAGAGTTCATGCAGCCTCATAGGACAATCAGGAGAGAAGGAAAACTCCTCTTACAAGCTTCAACCAGACATTGAAAGAAGTCACAAGACTGCTATGTACAGTTGATGAGAAAATGTACTTAGCCATTTATATTTACTAAAATAATTGCATTTTCATGTTCTGTGTGCTGTGAGAGACCAGATATAGTGAATGAAGGGTCCTGGGTTTAGTAACACTTTAAACACAGGAAGCTCTAAAAACACAACTTGCTTTTCAAAAATGCATGGTGCATTTTGCAACACACCAGTGTGAAAAGCTGTTAGGGTATTCTGCAGGGATGGCTGCCCATCTCTAAGCAGACCTATCAATCCAAGATAACAACTTGACGGTCATCACTTGATCATATACCCAGTGTAATCACTTTGCACAATCTTGCAATTCCCATAGCTGATCATTGTGACAGTGCACTACATGGCACACAGGAGTAGGACCAACCTTTTGTCTACCAAGTCTACTTAAAGTGTTACTAAACCCACAACAGTAAAATCTGTCTGTATATGCAGAATAGCATGCTTGTTATATTCACTGTGGAACCTAAGTCTAGGTTCACACCTATGCAACTGCGCTTTCTGTGTTTTTGTACCACATTTTTACAGTGTTTTTACTGTGATTTTGCAGCAATTTGCGGTTTTTATGTTTTTTTTTGGGGGGGGGGGATAGTTGCAAGGCAGATTTAAATACGCAAAATCGTGGTAAAACCGCTCTAAAAAGGCATCAAAAAAACAACACTTGCGTTTCTGGTACAGCTCCATTAAAGTCTATTGTATGCAAAACACAACCTGGAGTGAGAAAAAAAGTCCCCGACCCTTTCCAAAAAACACAACGCCGCAAAATGCACAGATGTGAACTACATCCATAGGAAACCATGTTAAATGGACTGTAGTGCATTTCTGCAAACTGCAAAATGCGGTAAAAAACATAGGTGTGAACCTAGGGTAAGAGGTTAATCCTCTGCATTGTGTAAAAAGGCTCTTTGACACTATATGGACAGATCCTCCCTTCCTGCACTGTCTACCTGAGCATGGCCATATAATACAGTGAGGGTAGCCTTTCTGCACATGCTCACTTTAGTCTCTGTTGCTGGAGAGAACATTTCCTGTTTCAGTTGAACTGTTTAGGTTACGTGATATTGACATCACACATGTGGGCGTGTATAGAGGCTGTAGTGGAAATCTCCTCCTACCTGAACACACAGCTATGGAGAAACTGCAGTTTATCATGTGGCCGTGGTATACAGATCAGCGAAAAAGGTATATAATGGCAGTATTTTAATGTAAAAAGAAGATTTATAAGCTGTGGGCACTGTGGGGGGGGGGGGGGGGCA
>BLSH010255328.1:553502-565533 GCA_018402905.1 Glandirana rugosa
TTCCACTTTTTGGGTCTCCCAAATGTTGGGGAAATGTCAGTTATTTTAACTCCTTTTTTTTGTCTGTTCATAGAATAAACCTTGGAAAAAACAATCTTTTTTTACGTCAAATAGTAAGTAAAGTTAAGTGAAAAAAATAAATAGTATATTAACTTAAAGATACAACTCCTCGAGGGTTTGAAGATTTAGACCGTGACAAATATTTGGTCCAACACAATTAATGGTAGTATGTGTCGTCGCCAGGGGTCGGTCACCGGGAGTGGAAGAGAGATAATGTATAAGATGATTCCCGAGAAAGTGTGACAGACAGGTTATTCCAGGTATATAGGAAAAGAAGTCAACCCGGACAAGTCTTTGAGGTACACCCAGATACCCGTCCGACTGACCCTCCCCCCCCCAAAAGAAATCAAAATATACCACCAGCCGACTGAAAAAGACACAGTCCTTTTTTGGGTTTTTTTCTGTATCTGGATAGACTCGGAGGTAGGCGAGTCAGCCTGCCCATAGACCCACATGGAGTTTCTGAACAGGCCCAACTGAAGAAAAGGATATATGGACCTTATTGGACAGACAGTGTGAAAGAGCCCTTAGTAGAATATGTAATAGAGAGAAGGTGAGGGCCACTGGCTGGGGACCGCTGCTGTGTATGATGGTAATTAACACAACCTGGTTTATAAACAGTGCCAGATTTAGAAGTTTGGGAGCTCCTCAACATAGAAATTCAATTATATGATAAATAAAAAAAGTGAATTGAAATGAATGATAAACTGCATTTTTTTCTAACAAAAAAGGTTCCAAATAAGATACTTGTCTGTTTTTTTTCCTCAATTTTATTGACTGTAAAGGGGTTGTAAACCCTCTGGGTTTTTCACCTTAGGTGAAAAACCTCATTTAGTGTTGCAGCCCCCCAGAGTCCCCATTTTACTTACCTGAACCCTGTCTTTCCAGCGCCGGGACGAGCCCACCCACGACAGCCAGTGTCTCGGGTCCTGATTGGATAGATTGATAGCAGTGCAGCCATTGGCTCCCACTGCTGTCAATCAAATACAATGAACCTGGAACCGGGGGGGGGGCGGGGTCGAGTCCTGCTGTCTGTGTCAATGGACGCAGCGGTAGGACTCAAGAGCGTGCCCGCACGGGTGTCCCCAGGAAAGCACTTCCCCATGGGGGCACTCGATGCGGGGAGGAGCACCGCGGAGGGACCCCAGAAAAGGAGGATCGGGGCCACTGTGTGCAAAACCGTTGCACAGAGGAGGTAAGTAAGTATAACATGCTTGTTATTTAAAAAATAAACAAAAAAAAACACAAAGCTTTACAATCACTTAAGAATACACATTACACAGGTAATTGGAATTAGCCAATCATACATCACAGTTATGCATCACTCTACAATATTTACAAAGAGTCTTTCTTCCTGCACTTAGCACCTGCAAAATATTTAACTTAAGCTGGCAAGAGATGAATCGAATCTCGGCCTATTCCTGCTGAACCGGCTGAGATGCTGTCCATCTTTGGGCAGGCTGGTTGTCCCCAAGTTGATCCATTGATTGACTTGGGTACAACCAGCTTGGCATATGTTTTTTTTTTTTCAAAGATAGTATTTATTGGTTTTTAAAATTGTAGCCAGTCAGAATTTTACATGCAATTACTGCCAGTGGCTATAGCCCCTAGCAGTGATCATTATGTTCTGCTGGCCAGGAAGGCTTCCCGTGCCCCACCTCCAGCAGAATACAATAGCGCTACAAATGTGTAGATGGGGGTATCGAGCACATTTCTTTCCTTCTACCTGTGATGGAAGGATAGAAAATTGCTTAATCTATGGGTTGTCTAACTCATCAAACTGTATCATTGTGAGGACACTGCTCTCCACAGCCAGTAGGCACAGAGCACTTAGTCTTTCATGGGTCATCTTGGTTGCTGAACCAAACCTCCCAAACAACTAGTGACCATCATGCTCAAATATATTATAAAAGCGACATTAATATCTGGAGAGGTATCAGCAAGCCCTTCATCATGTAATAAAATGGAATGTTGAGATGGAGTGAGACATGACCAGAACTTGGCAATGGCTGCAAATTTAAAATTTCCTCAACAAACACAAGGGAAAATAAGTTTCACTCTTCTATAAAGGAGGTCTGGGGCCCCCTTTGGCGGAGGGGGAGGGGCAGGGCAATTGTCCCTTTTGCCCCCTTATAAATCTGGCACTGGTTCCAATCTGCTAGCATGATGTAGCTCAAAATTGGGGTTGTTCTGTAGCGAGATTTCCAGATGTGCCCCAGCGGGGCTAATAAAAAGTGTGCCAATGGATTTCTACATTGCCTTATTTCTGTATGGTACAATAGTACTTCTTCTATATACCAGTGCTGTCTCTTGTTTTTTTGTGTTCTGTGAGCAATGTAGCTGTCATAAGAACAGCAGAAGAGCAAGAGATTACTGTGCCCACCGGATTATCAAGAGGCAACTAAGCACCCACACACTCATATACAGGATGTGTCATAGGGGACCAAGAGTAGGAGATCAGAATGCACATTGCAGTATACTGTGGTGCTGAATTTTTCTGATACATTGCACTTGTCAACATAATGGAGGATAATGTACTGCCTGAACTGTAATACTGTGCAGTATCATTTGTAGTAAAAAAAGTGACTTCTTGAAAGAACATTTAAAGCCTCATGCACAATAGAGCTAAAAAATGCTGCTTTTACAGGCGTTTGAGCTTTTTTTTTTTTTTCTCTGCCTCTAAACTCCCCTCCATGTTAGGCATTGTGTCCACCATGCACACTATAGGCAATTACAGGAGTTTACAGGCAGGAAAAAAACCATCACTTGTGCATTCAAGACAGGAGCTTTTGAGCATTAAGAATGCCTGACACGCCTAAATGTCTGTAAATGCATCTAAATGCACACTACACTAGGTGTTTTTAGCGTTTGAGGGTTTTTAAAATTTTAGTGGCCAGAATAAATTAATATTCTGGCCAATGAAATGAATAAAAGCTCAAAAGCTTAAAGTGACTGTAAAGTCTCAAGGTTTTTTACCTTAATGCATTCTAAAGCAGAGTTCCACCCATGTAAAAGTCAGCAACTACAAAAAGTATAGCTGCTGACTTTTAACAATTGGACACTCACCTGTCCCTCGCTCCAGCGATGCGGTCGCCTGAGGGCTCGCTCTTCGCCCCCTCCCCCATCATAAGTGTGGGCACCCGGCTTTGGTTTTAAAGCCGGGCGCACACTGCGCATGCGCGAGTCGCGCTGCGCCTTGTGACTGGCCGGCGTATGTTCTGGGACCTATGACGTGTCCCAGAAGATCGCCGAGAGGGAGTGGGGGAGGTGGACTTCCTTCCCTGAGCCGCGGCGCCAGGGGAGGAAGTGGACTTGGGACCCTGTGAAAACTGGGTTCCCGGTCACCCCCAAAAAAAAGACATGCCAATTGTGGGGAGTCACCTTCCATTAAAGCGGAAGTTCCACTTTAGGGTGGAACTCCGCTTTAAGGTGAAAAACCTTATTTGCTGCAGCTTCCCCCAGAGTCCCCCTTTTTCTTACCTGAGCCCATCCGATCCAGTGAACCTTTACAACCCCTTTAAAGAGCCTAAGGCCTGGTTCACACATATGTGATGCAGGAACCAGCGTGATTCCAGTGTCGGTTCCCGCATTGCATCTCCCCCACAGGCTATTTACACTGCCCTCTGTGAACCGCTGTGGATGTCAATACAAAGTTAATGACACCCAGATCAGTTTGCAGATTGCAGTGCGAACTGTGAATTCAAACAGGAATCAGATTGCATGAGTGTGAACACCCATGTGATCCGATTACAGCGTGGGGAAAAAAAAGGTTCCTGCACTATTTTTGTGCGAATCCAATGCGAGTCCAGCCATACAAGCGTATGGCTAAACTCACATTGCACAGATATGGCATGTCATCAGCACAGCAATGCGGTGCAAATCACATGCGATGTCTGACATCCCAAGCTTAACGTGCTTGAAAAAACACAGCTTAGCCACTTAAAGGGATAGTTCACCTTAACCACAAAATGGTCTATGCAGATAAGGGGCATCTGTAGATAAAAACTAACTGTGCAGCTCTGATTAAGATGAATAATACCCTTGCTATCGGTGTAGGCCATTAACATACCTTATGAAGCCTGATTGGTATACTCCTAGAACATTGCTAAGTACTCCTAGGGCGTTGCTAAGTGAGGCCTAGTAGTCACTGCCATCTCCACCATCACAGGAGTGAGTGCCTAAATGTTGAGCTCAGAGCTACTGCATCGGGGAGAGAAAGAACATGTGAGGAGGCTTGAATCAATGAAAGAGCTCACTCCTGTGATTGTAGAGGAGCAACGTCCAAGGAGTACTTAGCAACGTTCTGGGAGTAATCCAGTCAGGCTTTATAAGGTATGTAAATGGCCTACACCTATAGCAAGGGTATTATTCAGCTTTAGGCAGAGCTGCACAGTTCATTTTGATCTACAAACATTCCTTACCTGCATAGGTAGGTTTTTTGTAAAGGTGAACTATCCTTTTAAGACCAGGCCTATTTCTGACATATGTTGTTTCCAAGTTAAAATCAGTGTATTATTGCTAGAAAATACCTTAGAACCCCAAACATTATATATTTTTTTAGCAGAGACCCTAGAGCAATGTTCCTCAACTCCAGTCCCCAAGGCCCACCA
This sequence comes from Glandirana rugosa, assembly GCA_018402905.1. Lineage (NCBI taxonomy): Eukaryota > Metazoa > Chordata > Amphibia > Anura > Ranidae > Glandirana > Glandirana rugosa. The sequence goes on from BLSH010255328.1 coordinate 558,173, forward strand.
ACGGGTCATGTTTTCAGGATTTCCATTGTTTTGCATTTTTCTTTCTCCAAACACAGCGAGTCAAGTTAATGCCAAAGAGCTCAATTTTGGTCTCATCTGACCATAACACTTTTTCCCAATCCTTCTCTGAATAATTTAGATGTTCATTGGCATAACTGTACTTGTGCCTTCTTGAGGAGGGGGACTTGTCGTGTTTGGAGGAAGAAACATGCTGACTATGACCCTAAGAACACCATCTGATGGGGTATTATTCCTCCCACTGACACCAACGATGGGCCTTATTCCTATAACTAATACCCATTATGGGTAACTATTCCATCTCATACTGTAATTTTTTTTACTCCCACTGACCTACTGACAACAGTCCAGCCTTCCTGCATCTGAAGGTCACTAAACAGGCCCTTGTTTAAAAAAAGTAAAAAAACATTTTAGTGCAGCTCCCCCGGCAACCCCCCCCCCCCAAAAAAAAAATACCTGAACCCGATCTTGGTCCAGCACTGTGCATGGCTGCAGCAGTCTTTCCCCTCTCCCGGGTCTCTTACATGCCTGGCTGAGAGCAGCAGGAGCCACTGGCCTGGCTGAGAGCAGCAGGAGCCAGTGGCTCCTGCTGCTGTCAGCCAAAACCTGTGAGCAGAGAGCAGGAGGTGGGGCTGAGCTGGACCGTGTATCTGAATAGATGCAAACAGCCCAGCTCGGGAGTGCCCCCATAGGAAGAGGCTTGATATGGGGCCAGTCAGTGGGGAGGAGGGGCCAGGAGCAATGGTGGGGGACCCAAGAAGAGGAGGATCCGGGCTGCTCTGTGCAAACCCATTACACTGAGCAGGTAAGTATAACATGTTTATTATTTTAAAGAAAAAAACGTTTACAATAACTTTAAGGTCAGGAGACTATGATGGCCACTCCAAAGCCTTCACCTTTTTCTGCTGTAACCACTGAAGAGTCATTTTGGCCTTGTGCTTAGGGTCATTGTCGTGCTGGAAAGTCCAAGAGTGTCCCATGCGCAGCTTTCATGCAGAAGAATGCAAATTGTCTGTCAGTATTTTCTGATAACATGCAGCATTCATCTTGCCATCAATTTTCACAAGATTCCCCGCTCCTTTAGAGCTCACACCCCCCACCCCCCAAAAAATCAGTGGGCCACCACCATGCTTCACAGTGGGGATGGTATTCTTGTCGCTATAGGCCTTGTTGACCCCTCTCCAAACATAGCACTTATGGTTGTGACCATAAAGCTCTATTTTGGTCTCGGCACTCCAGATTACAGTGCACCAGAAGCTGTGAGGCGTGTCAAGGTGTTGTTGGGCATATTGTAACCAAGCTTGTGGAATTGGCGCAGTAAAGGCTTCTTTCTGGCAACTCGACCATGCAGCTCATTTTTGTTCAATTATCATCGTATTGTGCTCCTGGAAACAACCACACCATTTTTTTCCAGAGCAGCCTGTATTTCTCCTGAGGTTACCTGAGCGTTTTGCTTTGTATCCCTAACAATTCTTCTGGCAGTTGTGACTGCAATCTTTCTTGGTCTACCTGACCTTGGCCTGGTATCAAGAGATCCCTGAATTTTCCTTCTTAAAGTGGAACTTCAGTCATTCTTTCATCTTTCCATCTATTAAATCCTCTGCCCTTGTTATTTTAACTTTGGATAGTAAAACATTTTTTTTCTGCCAGTAAATACCTTATACAGCCCACTTCCTGTTTCTTGGTTACAAAAATGTCATGGCATTTGACATCATGCACAGCTCTCTCTTTCACTTTTGCGAGAGTTTGCCAGGAAGGGGGGGGGTGAGTCATAAAAGGGCCAATGAGAGCTGCAGAGCTGGAGATGTGCCTCTGTGTAAATCCAGGAAGTGAACAGGCAGCAGCTTCAACTGCCCACAGATAAAATGATTGCAGCCAGACTCCGTGGAGGGAGATTTCTGCAGCATATTTGACAAGTACTGAATATTAGACGTTATAACTTTGGCGCAAACCAATCAATATACTCTTATTGGGATTTTTTAATTTTTTTTTACCAAAATATGAAGCAGAATACATATTCGCCTAAACTGATGAAGAAATTAGATTTTTTTTTCAATTATTTTTTATTGGATATGCTTTATAGCAGAAAGTAAAAAATATAGTTTTTTTTGTTTGTTTTTTCAAATTGACTTTTTATATATATATATATATATATATATATATATATAGCGCAAAAAATAAAAACCGCAGAGGTGATCAAATACCACCAAAAGAAAGCTCTACTTGTGGGAAGAAAAGGACATCAATTTAATTTGGGTAGAGCGACGCACAACTGCGCAATTGTCGGTTAAAGTAACGCAGTGCCGTATCACAAAAAATGGCCTGGTCGGGAAGAAGGTAAAATTGGTTAATGCCAAAATTTTATGATTTCTGCCAGGGTATGCAAACTTTAGAGCCCAACTGTATGTATAGCTTTAGGGCTGATTCACAGAAAAAAATGCTAAGTTTAGATATGCACTGCGCATGGTTTTGTGTGCATTCAAATGCAACACTATAGTAATCAAAGCTCCTCTACACACAGCTGCATCTACATGCAGATATATGCGCTCTATTTAGCTGGACAGGAAAGAAAATGTAGGACACCTCTACGTCCAGGGCTGACCAGATCTCAATGTTCCTAAAAATGCATAAACATGCCTAAATGCGTAAAGAGCCACTGGGCGACATGCGTCCCGCGATGCGTGTTGTCACAATCGCAGCACGTTTTATCGCCTGACAATAGCGGCAGACCCACACCGCGTTTTGAGCTGTCATTCAAATGAATGGCATCTCAAATATGCGTCCCTCATTTTGCCATTCACATATCAGCGCTGTCAATTCGCGGGCAGATTTGCGGCAAATCTGCCCGTGAATCAATACGCTGAGGTGTGAATGCAGCCTAACAGGTGTTTTCACTATACGTCACGGTGGATATTGATGCGTTAATACGTGTTTTTGGTTTAGCTCAGTGATTGGTTTCCTGCAGTGACATTGTTGTGGAAGAATCTACTTCCAGGGGCTGGCATTGCAATACATACAGTGCCTTGAAAAAGTATTCATACCTCTTGATATTTCCCACATTTTGTCATGTTACAACCAAAAATGTAAATGGATTTTATTGGGATTTTATGTGATAGACCAACACAAAGTGGCACATAATTGTGAAGTGGAAGGAAAATGATAAATGGTTTTCAAATTTTTTTTACAAATAAATATCTGAAAAGTGTGGTGTGCCTTTGTATTCAGCCCCCCTGAGTAAATATTTTGTAGAACCTCCTTTCACTGCAATTACAGCTGCAAGTCTTTTTGGGGATGTCTCTACCAGCTTTGCACATCTAGAGAGGACATTTTGCCCATTCTTCTTTGCAAAATAGCTCAAGCTCTGTCAGATTGGATGGAGAGCGTCTGTGAACAGCAATTTTCAAGTCTTACCACAGATTCTCAATTGGATTTAGGTCTGGACTTTGACTGGGCCATTCTAACACATGAATATGCTTTGATCGAAACCATTCCATTGTAACTCAGCCTGTATGTTTAGGGTCATTGTCCTGCTGGAAGGTGAATCTCCACCCCAGTCTCAAGTCTTTTGCAGACTCTAATAGGTTTTCTTATAAGATTGCCCTATATTTGGCTCCATCCATTCTCCCATCAACTCTGACCAGCTTCCCTGTCCCTGCTGAAGAAAAACATCCCCACAGCATTATGCTGCCACCACCGTGTTTCATGGAGAGGATGGTGTGTTCAGAACTTCAGGGTGATGTGCAATGTTAGTTTTCGCCACACATAGCATTTTACTTTTAGGCCAAAAAGCTCAAATTTGGTCTCATCTGACCAGAGCACCTTCTTCCACATGTTTGCTGTGTCCCCCACATGACTGCACAAACTGCAAATGGGATTCCTTATGGCTTTCTTTCAGCAATGGCTTTCTTCTTGCCACTCTTTCAAAATGGCCAGATTTGTGGAGTGCATGACTAATAATTGTCCTGGGAACAGATTCTCCCACCTGAGCTGTGGATCTCTGCAGCTCCTCCAGAGCTGATTGAAGCGCATTATTTCTTATATTAAATCGTAATATAAAATTAAAAAGAACAACTCACCATAATGCAGAATCAGTGGGAGCCCTGCCACCAGATGCCATCAGGTGTCACCAGTGGAGTCCCTCCTTCCATCAGGTGTCCCCAGCATAGTGCCTCTTTCCATCAGGTGTCCCCAGTGGAGTCCCTCCTTACATCAGGTGTCCCCAGTGGAGTCCCTCCTTACATCAGGTGTCCCCAGTGGAGTCCCTCCTTACATCAGGTGTCCCCAGTGGAGTCCCTCCTTACATCAGGGGTCCCCAGTGGAGTCCCTCCTTACATCAGGTGTCCCCAGTGGAGTCCCTCCTTACATCAGGTGTCCCCAGTGGAGTCCCTCCTTACATCAGGTGTCCCCAGCGGAGTCCCTCCTTACATCAGGTGTCCCCAGCAGAGTGTCTCCTTACATCAGGTGTCCCCAGCAGAGTGCCTCCTTGTATCAGGTGTGCCCAGCGGTCAGAGTGCCTCCTTATATCAGGTGTCCCCAGCGGTCAGAGTGCCTCCTTATATCAGGTGTCCCCAGCAGTCAGAGTGCCTCCTTATATCAGGTGTCCCCAGTGGTCAGAGTACCTCCTTATATCAGGTGTCCCCAGCGGTCAGAGTGCTTCCTTATATCAGGTGTCCCCAGCGGTCAGAGTACCTCTTTATATGAGGTGTCCCCAGCGGTCAGAGTGCCTTCTTATATTAGGGTGTCCCCAGTGGTCAGAGTGCCTCCTTATATCAGCTTTCCCCAGAGGAGTCTCCGTTGCTATTACAAAAGACCAACTCTCGTGGAGGATGGTCACTCGCCGAGGGGAAGAAACATGAGGCGGAGCCGGCTGCCAATAGAAATGGAGCTGCTGTCAACACCCCACCCCCTTTCCCACAACAGGTCATACCAGAAGGCCACGGGGCAGGGGGTTGGCGGCAGCTCCATTTCTATTGGCAGCCGGTTCCGCCTCTTGTTTCTTCCCCTTAGCGAGTGACCATGCTCCACTAGAGCTGGTCTTCTTTAAAATGGCGGAGGAGACATCACCAGTGCTCGCCCCGGACCTCTAGCGGCGGGCGGCTCTGGTGATTCTCCGGGAGAGTGCAGGGCTAATAATAGCCTTCTCCATGTCCGAGACCCGGGGCTTTTTGGGGGCACCCTTGGGGCTGTAGTCCCATCAGCCCCCCGCTTCTGACGCCTCTGGTGCCCGGTCTTCCGCATAGGTCTTATACCATTCTGCGGGTAAACCGTCCAACCCAGGAGTCTTGTTAGGAGGGAGAGAATGTATGGCCTCTGTAATTTCCTCAATCGTCAGGGGTTTATCTAATGTAAGTCTATGTGAATCGTCCAGTACAGGAAATTGAATGGAGTCAAACAACCCCACCGATTCCAGTTCAGCAGGGGGCTCCGGATCCGAATACAACTGTTCATAGAAGTACCTAAATGTCCGGTTAATGATCAAAGGGTTCGAGGTTACTGAGACATCAGGTAGTTTTATTTGTGATATGGATCTATCAGTATAGTCAGTGTGGGAGAGGTAGGCCAGCAGTTTCCCATTCTTTCCACTGTCCTCATGTAATCTAGCTGACAAGTAAAGTTGTTGCTTCTGGGTTATATCAACCATATGGAGGTCGAGGACTTTGTGCGCCACCACCAAGACACCAAGGGAGTCCGGAGTGGGAAATGCAGTATATTGGGTCCTAGCTGCCTCCAGGTAGGACTCCAAGGTCTGAAGGGTGGTCTGGTTAGTCTTCCTATGCTTGGATATGTTAGAAATGTATGAGCCCCGCACCGTTGCCTTAAAGGCATCCCATGTGGGGCCGCTGAATAGGACTGGGCATTTTCTACCCAGTAATGCGAGATGTCCAGACGGATGGGTTCTTGAAATTCAGAAGAGGGAACTAAGTTTACACAGCCAAAAAGAGGGCCTATGCCCTAATATCAAATCTGCCTTTAGGGCTGAGTGGTCAGATAACATTTGGACTAGATATGTGACTGTCTGAACACATGGAAGTAGGTCCGGTGGCCCCAGAACATAGTCCAATTTGAAGTGAGCACGATATGTCTGAGATTGATAGTAGACCTTGTCTGCAGGATGCTTTTGCCGCCATAAATCAACATACCCAAAGGAGACACACCACATGGGGACAAGGGCCTTTTCCCAACAACCCTGGGCTGTGGTTGTTGGGGTCGGCGGGCGGGGGGCTTATCGGAATCTGGAGGCCCCCCACCCATGTGAATGGGTATCGGGTACATTGTAACCCTACCCATTGACCAAAAATTATGAAACTGTGAAATGTAGAAAAAAGAGCCGGTTTTTGACAATTCCTTTATTAACCGATTCACGACCGCCCGCCTTCAAATGCGGGCGGACGTCATATGACATCAGCCCTTTAAGCCGGGATTGCGCGTGATTGGGCTCGCACGTCCCGGCTCTGTCAGTGGTGGCATGCCCCCCCGGGACACACCGCATCACTGACGGGAGTGAACAGTAATTGGTCATGGCAGTTTACCATGTGATCGGCCGTGATGAAGTCACGGCTGATCACAAATGGCACTTCCCCCATTTGAACGGCGCATGCGTGCGATTGGGAGAGCGCTGCGCGTGCATGTCGGTGCAGGCATGTTCCTAGGGTACACTGCCTGTCACCGACACTAGTATCAGCGATTGGCCGACGGCTGTTTCCAGTGTGAGGAGAGAAGACCTAGGATCAGTGAGTTACTGATCTGTGTAAAGCACCAACACACCTGTCACATCCCCCCTGCCCATCCCCCATTGCACCTATCACCCAACAGTCACCCCATCTGCCCCCATAAAGTGCACCTGTCATCATAAAGTGCACCTGATATCATAAAGTGCACCTGTCATCAGACTGCCATTATAAAGTGCACCTGTCACCCAGGGCCGTCTTTAATATTGATTGGACCCTGGGCAAATATTTTCTTGGGCCCCCCCCCCCATGCAATTTCGCTCTCCACCTGCTCTGAGACACACAATAAATAGCAACTAGACTCAAAATCAGTTTACTGAATCAGATCAGCCATGATTTCGATTAGTTGCCAGAGGTTACAGCATATCATTACAGCTTACTGTCTGGTTGCTAGATGTTACAGCACATGATTTCTGCTTGTTTGGTTGCTAGAGATTACTGTACATCAATACTGCTCACTGATTGGTTGCTATAGGTTACCGCACATCATTACTGCCCACAGATTGGTTGCTAGAGGTTACAGCACATCATCTCCTCACTGCCTCTAGACCATTTACTGGGGAGCGCAAAGTCGCTTTCCTGACACCACAGAAATGTGCTGGCCTTTAGCAGATA
>BLSH010255328.1:567169-595977 GCA_018402905.1 Glandirana rugosa
AAATATCCCCCCCCCCCCCCCCCCCGCAATTTCACTCTCCACCTGCTCTGAGACATAAAATAAATAGCAACTGGACTCAAAATCAGTTTACTGAATCAGATCAGCAATGATTTCGATTGGTTGTCAGAGGTTACAGCATATCATTACCACTTACGGATTGGTTGCTAGAGGTTACATCACACATTATAGCTCACTGATTAGTTGCTAGAGATTACAGCACATGCTTTCTTCTTGTTTGGTTGCTAGAGATCATCAATACTGCTCACTGATTGGTTGCTAGAGGTTACTGCACATCATTACTGCCCACAGATTGGTTGCTAGAGGTTACAGCACATCATCTCACTGCCTGCACACCATGGACTGGGGAGCGCAAAGTCGCTTTCCTGACACCACAGAAATGTGCTGCCCTTTAGCAGATACACAGCAGTGCCATCAATTATTAATGACACCCTCACTCATCTGCTGGCATGTGCTGTGGACTTTCAAGCATGCCTTTGTCTCCCCAGTGGGCAGCATCCAGTATAGGTGATGGTGAATATGACCTCAGGGGGGCATGATATACATATGAATGCCACCTATGTTTACATATCAGTGCAGCTGGCTTCCACTATTTACATATGAATGCTGCCACTATTTACATATCAGTGCCAGTTATTTACATGTAAACATAGGGTCTGCAGGTGAGTCATCTGTACACAACTATAGGGCAGAGTTGGGCAGCTTTAGTATCAGCACTTAGATATCGGGAAACAGCACAGGTCTAAAACTTCAAGGGACAAGGGAATTTAAACCAGGATAGTTGGCAAGTATGAGGCAGCTGCTTTGGCCCCCAAAACAATGACAGGGCCCAGGGCAGCTGCCCATTTTGCCCTGCTTTAAAGACGGCCCTGCTGTCACCCATCAGTGATCGTGGCGTGTCACCCGTCAGTGACCGTGGCGTGTCACCCGTCAGCCATCAGTCCTGGCATCCGCTGGCTCAGCGGGGATCAACGGATGGATCCCCGCTGAGCAGCGGAGCCTTAGGGTCTCAAGAAATTAGATAGGCCGTCAGTACATCAGGTGTGATCAATTTTCAATGATTGGCACCATAGCTTGCAGACTCTATAACTTACACAAGGACCAAATAATGTACACCAATTTGGGTTATTTTTTACTAAAGATAGGTAGCAGTATAAATTTTGGCCAAAATTTATGAAGAAAAATTACTAATTTGCTAAATTTTATGACAGAAACAAAGAAAAAGGCATTTTTTACAAAATTTTCAATCTTTTTTTATTTATAGCACAAAAAGAAAAAAACCCACTAGTGATTAACCACTTGCCGCCTGCTGACCGCAGTCTGACAGCAACAAGATGGCACAATATTGCAAACCACCGTCATATGACGGCAGCTGCGAGATTGCGCACTGTGAGCCGATCCAGGGAGCGGCTAGGGCGGACTCGATCACTGCCGGCTACCCGCGATGCCCCCCCCCCCACAGTGAAAGAACGGAGGTCCGTGTAAGTAAACACGGATCTCCGTCCTGACAGAGGGGGAAGGGCGGTGATCACGGGCTTCCTGTATATGGAAGCCGTGATCGCTCCCCTCCCCCTGCCAGCCCAGCCCATATACAGTTATAACACACCCAGGGAACACAATTAACCCTTAGAGCGCCCCCTGCAGGGTAACCCCTTCACTGCCAATGGCATTTGCACAGAAATCAGTGCATTTTTATAGCACTGATCGCTGTATAAGTGCCAATGGTGCCAAAAAAGTGTCAAAATGGTCCGACATGTCTGCTGCAATATTGCAGTACCGATAAAAATCGCAGATCGCCGCCATTACTAGTAAAGAAAAATAAAATAAAATAAAAACCCCATAAATGAATTCTCATGGTTTGCAAACGCGGCAACTTTTGCGCAAACCAATCAATAAACACCAATTGCAATTTTTTTTTTTACCAAAAATATGAGGAATAATATAAATCGGCTAAAGCCGATGAAAAAAAATGTTTTTATATTTTTTTGGGGGGGGGGGGTTTGTATTTTAGCAAAAAGTAAGAAATTTGGGTTTTTGCAAAATTGTCGCTCTTCTTTTGTTTATAGTGGTGATCAGAAATGACGCAAAGGGGATCAAATACCACCAAAAGAAAGCTCTATTTGTGGGAAAAAAAGGACGCAAATTTTGTTTGGATACAATGTCGTACAACCGCGCAACTGTCAGTTAAAGCGACGCAGTGCCGAATCGCAAAAAGTGCTCTGGTCCTAAAGTGTGAAATCCTTCCGGGGCTGAAGTGGCTAAATACCACCAAAAGAAAGCTCAATTTGTGTGAAAAAAAGGACGCAAATTTCATATGGGTACAGTGTTGCATGACTGAGTAATTGTCATTCAAAATGTGATAGCGCTGAAAGCTGAAAAATGGCCTGGGCAGGAAGGGGGTTTTTGTGCCCATTATTGAGGTGGTTAAAAAAATAGCTCTGTCCTTTCCCAGTGCCGTCTTCTCCCCACGCCGTCTTCTCCCATGCCGCTGTCTTCTCCTGTGCCTCTGTCTTTCTCGTCGGCGCCGCTGCCTTCTTCCTCGCCGCCAGTTACCCGCTGAAAACAAAAAAGACGCCCTTCTCCTGATGCTGTCTTCCTCTGTTGTGACGTCCCCTGCGGTCTGACAGCTCTTAAGGCTACATAAGAGATGTCAGACAGCGAGGGCGTCACAACAGAGGAAGACAACATCAGGAGAAGAGGAGAAGAGCATCTTTTTTTTTTTGTTTTCAGCGGGTAACCGGCGGTGAGGAAGAAGACATTGGCGGTGAGGAAGGAGACAGCGACGCGGGAGAAGACGGCACCGGGAGAGACAGCACAGGGAGAGACAGCACCGGGAGAGACGGCACCAGGAGAAGATGGATTGGGGAGAAGACAGAGCTATTTTTTTAATAAGGGACTTGTCAAAAGCTGTCTCTTGTTTTTTTTTTTTTACATTTCACTGCTTTTTTGGTGAATGGATAGGGGTACGATGTAAAAGGGGGTTCCAGATTCCGATAAGCCCCCCGCCTGCAGACCCCAAAAACCACCATGCAGGGTTGTCGGGAAGAGGCCCTTTTCCCCATCAACATGGGGACAAGGTGCTTTAGGGGGACCCCAAAGCAACCTCCCCATGTTGAGGGCATGTGGTCTGTTACGGTTCAGGAGGGGGGTAGAGTGCTCACTCGCCCCCCCCCCCATCCTGACCTGCCAGGTTGTATGCTCGGATAAGGGTCTGGTATGGATTATGGGGAGGACCCCCACACCATTTTTTTTTACATTTTGGCACGGGGTTCCCCTTAAAAATCCATACTAGACCTGAAGGGCCTGGTATGGATTTTGGGGGGGGGGGGGGCACGCCATTTTTAAAAACATTTTGGTGCGGGGTTCCCCTTAAAATCTATACCAGACCTGAAGAGCCTGGCATGGATTTTGGGGGGCCCCCACGCCATTTTTAAAAATAAATTGGCGCGGGTTCCCCTTCTAATCCTTACCAGACCTGAAGGGCCTGGTATGGATTTTGGGGGGATCCCCACACCATTTTTTTAAATTTTGCTGCGGGGTTCCCCTTAATCACTTCAATACACTGGGTTAGATACAGTATACTACACTGACTGTACTATATATTCTCCACTGTATTATATATACTACAATGACTGCACTATATACTCTGAACTGCAATATTTATACTATGCAGACTGCACTATATAATCTGAACTGCAATATATATAGTATACGGACTGCACGATATAATCTGAACTGCAATATATATAGTATACGGACTGCACGATATAATCTGAACTGCAATATATATACTATACGGACTGCAGTACATACTCTGAACTGGATTATATATACTATGGGGACTGGACTATATAAAGTTCTAATTGCATGCCGCAGTCAAACAGGTGCAGAAAAATTGGACCTTGGGTGTTGGTGGTGCCTGAACACTGTAACCCTTCACAGTTGCTCTTGCTGCGCGCAAGATTGGGCCTTGCTCTAAACAATTATTCTAGAAATTGTAATTACATGCCCCAGTGAAACAGGTGCAGAAAAATTGGGCCTTGGGTGTTGGTGGTGCCTGAACACTGTAACCCCTTACAGTTACACTTGTTGGGCACAGGATTGGACCCTGCTGTTAAAAATTATTTTAATAATTGTAATTACATGCCCCAGTCAAGCAAGTGCAGAAAAATTGGGCCTTGGGTTTTGGTGGTGCTTGAACACTGTAACCCCTCACAGTTACTCTTGTTGGGCGCAGGATTAGGCCTTGCTGTGAACTAGAGCTGCACGATTAATCGTTAAAAGATCACAAACTCGATTCAACCCCTCTCACAATCTCAACCCGACATTTCCTTGATTCTTTGTGACAAGTGCAGAGCTGCTCAGAGCTGTCCAAAAAAACAAAAAAAAAACAGGCAGTCTGCCAAGTTTCAAACCATTCCAGGCAGTCTGCCAAGTCTCAAAACATTCCAGCCAGTCTGCCAAGTTTCAAAACATTTGTGAGCTAAGTATAAATATTGTAATGTTTTGTTCTATTAGATCAAAGGAATTAACTTCGGTTTGTAAATTAAGTCAGTTTAACCACTTAAAGACCAAACCATTTTCTAGCACTTGTTGATTTCAAGTTAAAATCATTATTTTATTTTTGCTAGAAAACGACTTAGAATCCCAAACATTATATATATTTTTTTAGCAAAGACCATAGAGAATAAAATGGTGATCTTTGCAATATTTTATGGTATTTGCGCAGCCATCTTTCAAACGCAATTTTATTTTTGGGAAAATGACACGTTTTCATGAATTAAAAAAAAAAAATAAACAGTGAAGTTAGCCCAATTTTTTGTATAATATGAAATATGATGTTACGCCGCGAGAATCGTGAGAGAATCGTGATCTTTATTCTAAGCAAAAAATTTGTGATTCTCATTTTGGCCAGAATCATGCAGCTCTACCGTAAACAATTATTTAAAAAATTGTAATTACATGCCCCAGTCAAACAGGTGCAGAAAAATTGGGCCTTGGGTGTTGGTGGTGCCTGAACACTGTAAACCCTCACAGTTACTCTTGTTGGGCGCAGAATTTGGCCTCGCTGTAAACAATTATTTTAAAAATTGTAATTACATGAACAAGTCTAACAGGTGCAGAAAAATTGGGCCTTGGGTGTTGGTGGTGCCTGAACACTCTAACCCCTCACAGTTGCTCTTGTTGGGCACAGGATTGGGCCTGCTGTAAACAATTATTTTAAAATTTGTAATTACATGCCGCAGTCAAATAGGTGCAGAAAAATTGGGCCTTGGGTGTTGTTGGTGCCCTAAACCAAAAATATTGTTGGAAGCTAGCATCATCAAGATTCAGGAATAGGATAGGCAGTCTTCAAGGGATCCCAGATCCCTAGCAAATTCAATCAGTTACATCAGCATCAAGGGCTTGATAGCTGCTGATCCAGAACTGATTCATTTTTATAAATGTGAGCCTATCAATGGAGTCTGTGGACAGGTGCAGTCTTTTATCTGTTACAAACCCTCCAGCAGCACTGAATGTCCATTCAGAAAGCACGCTGAATGCAGGACAGGCCAGTAGCTCAATTGCATATTGAGCAAGTATGCACCATATAATGCAGACGCTGGCAATGGTTGCTTGCACCTATCAGCCCTTGCCGCTGAGGACTGAAAAATTGTTTGAAGGCATCGGTCAGCTGGCCACCTTCTCCACTGCTCTTCCTCTGACTGAATGAAGCCTCAGCAACACGTTGTCCAGCACCAGGTAATGGTAACCTCCCAGGGTCTGGAAAGGTGTTACACAAACTTTTCTTCAAGGCCTCCTGAAGATGTTTCATCCTCTTCTCCCCCTGCGAAGACAGGATGAGTTCTGCACCTTTACCCTTGTAACGTGGATCAAGAAGGATTGCCAGCCAGTAATGATCACTCTCCTTGATACCACGAATCCTAGGGTCCTTTCACAGGCTTTGCAGAATCAGGTAGCCCATGCAGCATAAGTTTGCAGAAGCATGATATTCTGAGTCCTCTGAGTCACTGAGGATAACATTGTCAGGAACTACCTCCTCCCAGCCACGTACAACTACTTGGGTTTCTGGGGACTGAAAACCATCCCTTGAAGACTGCTGCATATTATCCTCTACATCTATGCTGACCCAATCCTTCTCCTCTTCTTCCTGTGTGTTTGGCGGCCCTGCAGGAATGCTATCTGCATAAAGGGGACCTTGAGAGGAATGGAAGTCCTCTTCCTCTCGCTGTTCTGCCTCAAGTGCCCTGTCCATGATTCCATGAAGCATGTGCTCCAGCAGGTAGACTAGAGGGACAGTGTCACTGATGCATACATTGTCGCTGCTCGGCATCCTTCTGGCCTCCTCAAATGGTGACAGGACAGTGCATACATACTTGATTAGTAGCCACTGGCTTGGGGAAAAGAAGCCAAGCACCCCTGAGCCTGTCCTGGTGCCATACTCACGCAGGTACTCATTGATGGCCCACTGCTGTGTGTGCAGCTGCTGCAGCATTTCCAATGTTGAGTTCCACCTGGTGGGCATGTCACAAATGGGGCGTTTGGTGGGCAGGTTAAATTCACGTTGAATGTCAGCCAGCCGAGCACTGGCATTGTATGACCACAGACTTTTCTGGCCTGCCTCAGAATATCTGGTAAGCCTGGGTACCTGGTCAAGAAATGCTGCACTACCTAATTCAGGACACGTGCCACGCATGTTAAGTGTCCCTGTCGGAGGGCAGAGAGAAGGTTGGTGCCATTGTCACATACAACCATTCCTGGCTCAAGCTGCCGTGGTGTTAACCACTTCTGGGCCTGCCCCTGCAGAGCTGACAGAATTTCTGACACAGTATGGCTCCTGTCCCCTAGACAGACCAACTGAAGCACCGCATGGCATCTTTTAGCCTGGCTGCTTGCGTAGCCCCTTGAACGCTTAGGGAGCATTGCTGGTTCAGAGGACAATTCTGTAGAAGAGGCCACAGAGGAAGAGTAAGAGGAGGGGGTGGAGCAGGCAGATGTGGCAGAATCACATTCAAATTTTTGGAGGCGTGGTGGCGAAACTAGCTCCAACACTGAACCCTGTCCTGCATCCTTCCCATCTGCTGGTAATATGAACCATGCTGCTGACTGTCCTGTCCAACGAGGCCGAAACATTGCCTTTCACATGACGGTAGAGAGCTGGAATGGCCTTATGTGAGAAGAAATTTCTTTTTGGAACCTGCCACTGTGGCACAGCATATTCCACAAATTCACAAAAGGGGGCAGAGTCAACAAGCTAAAAAGACAGCAGTTGTAGTGCTATCAATTTGGCCAAGCTAGCATTTAGACACTGAGCACATAGATGGCTGGGACAGTATTTTTTTTTACGGTTAGGCAACTGGGGTAGGGAAATTTGCTTGCTGAAATCAACTGGTGGTGTACTGCTAGCAGATTGGCTGCAAGTACTTGTGGCACCCATTGCTATACCTTCATTCCTCTCAGTGCAGGCTTTTGACAGGTCTGGAGTTATAGTAGGGGTTGAGATCACAGATGAAGAGTAAGGAGAAGTCTGCCTTGTTTTACGATGTGTTGCCAACGGACTGCATGGCAGGTCGTCATGTGGTACCCAAGCGGCTGCTGTTCTGGCCGCGCCTGATCCACTTCAGACATTGCAAACAGCAACGGTGCGATCTACTACACAAGTGTTGAAAAAGCCCATGCAAATTAACTTTTGGAAGTCAGCGGGGAGTCAGCAGCGCCCTGCACCTGTGGAGCTCTGTGATGTGATGCAATAGGGTGGCTGCCCTTAAGCTGGCCCCTGGAGGACATCCTGCCTTGTTGGAGTTGTGCCTCCTCACTTTCCTCCTCTCTTCTCTCAGGCACCCAAGTATAGTCAGTGACCTCATCATCCCCTCCCTCCTCGTCACTGGAGCAAACTTGGCAGTATGCTGCAGCTGGGGGAACATGACTGCTAGTTTCTTGTCCTTCTGTGGCACCCCCTCTCTCTAGGCTCACTTTACTCCCTTCCTCAACCCGGGAACCAACATTGGAGCCTTCAAATTGCTGTGCATCCTTCATCAGCATGTAACCGACACTATGGTCGAATAATTCTGGTGACTCCTCTGTGCATGATGGTGGAGCAACGGAAGGAGTAACTGTGGACAAGGAGCCAGTGGAATAGGCTGCTTTGGCAGCTGCGTTGGAAGGCAAACTAGTATGAGCCTGGTTGTCAGAGGATGAGGACGGCTTAGTTATCCACTCCACCAACTCTTCTGCATGTTGTGGCTCAATAACCTGGCCAGCAGCAGAAAAAAAGGACAAGCGTAACCTGCCTGCTGAGGATGCACCGTATTAATACATCGCCTGAAGTGTCCGCAGAATGCACTGTCTATAGAGTCTACACTGAATGCAGAGTATATATACAGTTGTATGCAGAAGTTTAGGAACCCCTGACAATTTCCATGATTGTCATTTATAAATATTTGGGTGTTTGGATCAGCAATTTCATTTTGATCTATTAAATAACTGAACTGAAGAAGTGGGTCTTGGCAGTTGTATATATTGAACTAAATATAAGGGCGGTTGGTTATGTCCCCATCCCTAATTGGACAGAACAAGCAGAAGATAAACAGGTTTTTCTCTGCCCCCTCTGTATGGCAGACTAGTGGTCTTTTTTTATAACCATTGTTTGTCAATTGTCATGTAAAACAATATCTTTTGTCATTCATTTGTCAATTTTGTTTGTACATTGTTCATGTTGGGTATTGCCCATCACCACTATGGAATGTTCATTTTAAGCTTTACAATTAAATGTTAAATTTTATTATAACTATTTCTTGGTGAGTTGGTTCTCCCGTCAAAGTCTCATAGGGGGTTTATCTTCTGCTTGTTCTATTAAATAACTGAAGGACACAGTAGTATTTCAGTAGTGAAATGATGTTTATTGGATTAACAGAAAATGTGCAATATGCATCAAAACAAACTTAGACAGGTGCATAAATTTGGGCACCCTTGTCATTTTGTTGATTTGAATACCTGTAACTACTGATTCATTGGAACACACAATTGGTTTGGTGAGCTCATTATGCCTTGAACTTCATAGACAGGTGCATCCAATCATGAGAAAGGGTATTTAAGGTGGGCAATTGCAAGTTGTTGTTCTCTTTGACTCTCCTCTGAAGAGTGGCAACATGGGGGCCTAAAAACAACTCTCAAATGACCTGGAAACAAAGATTGTTCTACGTTATGGTTTAGGGGAAGCCTACAAAAAGTTATCACAGAGATATAAGCTGTCAGTGTCCACTGTGAGGAACATAGTGAGGAAATGGAAGACCACAGGCACAGTTCTTGTTAAGGCCAGAAGTGGCAGGCCGCATAAAATATTGGAGAGGCAAAGGTTGGTGAGAACGGTCAAAAACAGCCCACAGACCACCTCCAAAGACCTACAACATCAACTTGCTGCAGATGGTGTCACTGTGCATCGTTCAACAATTCAGCGCACTTTGCACAGGGAGAAGCTGTATGGGAGAGTGATGCAAAAGAAGCCTTTTCTGCACACACGTCACAAACGGAGTCGCTTGAGGTATGCAAACGCACATTTGGACAAGCCAGCTTCATTTTGGAATAAGGTGCTGTGGACTGATAAAACAAAGATTGAGTTATTTGGTCATAACAAGGGGCGTTATGCATGGCGGCAAAAGAACACAGCGTTCCAAGAAAAACACTTGCTACCCACAGTAAAACTTGGTGGAGGTTCCATCATGCTGTGGGGCTGTGTGGCCAGTGCCGGTACTGGGAATCTGGTTAAAGTTGAGGGTGGCATGGATTCCACTCAATATGAGCAGATTCTTAATGTTGAGGAATCAGTCACAAAGTTGAAGTTACGTCGGGGCTGGATATTTTAATAAGACAACGACCCAAAACACTGCTCAAAATCTACTCGGGCATTTATGCAGAGGAACAAGTGCAATGTTCTGGAATGGCCATCCAAGTCCCCAGACCTGAATATCATTGAACATCTGTGGGGGTGATATGAAGCGGGCTGTCCATGCTCGGCAACCATCAAACCTAACTGAACTGGAGATGTTTTGTAAGGAGGAATGGTCCAAAATACATTCATACAGAATCCAGACACTCATTACAGGCTATAGGAAGCGTCTAGAGGCTGTTATTTCTGCTAAAGGAGGCTCTACTAAATATTGATATGATTTTTCTGTTGGGGTGCCCAAATTTATGCACCTGTCTAATTTTGTTTTGATGCATATTGTGCATTTTCTGTTAATCCAATAAACCGCGTTTCACTACTGAAATATTACTGTGTCCTTCAGTTATTTGATAGATCAAATGAAATTGCTGATCCAAACACCCAAATATTTATAAATGACAATCATTGAAATTGTCAGGGGTTCCTAAACTTTTGCATACAACTGTGTATATATATATATATATATATATATATATATACAAATATACACACACACAGTATCTCACATAAGTGAGTACACCCCTCATATTTTTGTAAATATTTTATAATACCTTTTCATGTGACAACACTGAAGAAATTACACTTTGCTACAATGTAAAGTAGTGAGTGTACAGCTTGTATAACAGTGTAAATTTACTGTCCTCTCAAAATAACTCAACACACAGCCATTAACGTCTAAACCACTGGCAACAAAAGTGGGTACACCCCTACGTGAAAATGTCGAAACTGGGCTCAAAGTGTCAATATTTTGTGTGGCCACCATTATTTTCCAGCACTGCCTTAACCCACTTGAGCATGGAGTTCACCAGAGCTTCACAGTTTGCCACTGGAGTCCAGTTCCACTCCTTCATGACGACATCACAGAGTTGGTGGATGTTAGAGACCTTGCGCTCCTCCACCTTCCGTTTGAGGATGCCCCACAGATGCTCAATAGGGTTTAGGTCTGGAGACATGCTTGACCAGTCCATCACCTTTACACTCAGCTTCTTTAGCAAGGCAGTGGTCGCCTTGGAGGTGTGTTTGGGGTCGTTATCATGTTGGAATACTGGCCTGTGGCCCAGTCTCCGAAGGGAGGGGATTGTGCTCTGCTTTAGTATGTCACAGTACATGTTGGCATTCATTGTTCCCTCAATGAACTTTAGCTCCCCAGTGCGGGCAGCACTCATGCAGCCCCAGACCATGACATTCTGACCACCATGCTTGACTGTAGGCAAGACACATTTGTCTTTGTACTCCTCACCTGGTTTCCGCCACACACGCTTGTCACCATCTGAACCAAATAAGTTTATCTTGGTCTCATCAGACCACAGGACATGGTTCCAGTAATCCATGTCCTTTTTCTGCTTGTCTTCAGCAAACTGTTTGCAGGCTTTCTTGTGCATCATCTTTAAAAGAGACTTCCTTCTGGGACGACAGCCATGCAGACCAATTTGATGCAGTGTGCGGCATATGGTCTGAGCACTGACAGGCCTTCTACCTTTGCAGCAATGCTGGCAGCACTCATGTACATTTATTTCCCAAAGACAACCTCTGGATATGACGCTCAGCATGTGCACTCAGCTGTTTTGGTCGACCATGGTGAGGCTGTTCTGAGTGGAACCTGTCCTGTTAAACAGCCACTGTGCTGCAGCTCAGTTTCAGGGTCTTAGCAATCTTATTATAGCCTAGGCCAGATATATGCAATTAGTGGACCTCCAGATGTTGCAGAACTATGAATCCCATGAGGCATAGCAAGACTCTGACAGCCGCAAGCATGACACCCAGAGGCAGAGGCTTGATGGGACTTGTAGTTTTACAACAGCTGGAGGTCCGCTAATTGCATATCCCTGGCCTAGGCCATCTTTATGTAGAGCTACAATTCTTTTTTCATATGCTCAGAGAGTTCTTTGCCATGAGGTGCCAAGTGGAACTTCCAGTGACCAGTATGAGAGAGTGAGAGTAATAACACCATATTTAACAAATATGCTCCCCATTCACACCTGAGACTTTGTAACACTAACGAGTCACATGACACCAGATAGGGAAAATGACTAATTGGGCCCAATGTGAACATTTTGACTTAGGGGTGTACTCACTTTTGCTGCCAGCGGTTTAGGCATTAATGGCTGTGTGTTGAGTTATTTTATGGGGACAGAAAATGTACACTGTTATACAAGCTGTACACTCACTACTTTACATTGTAGTTTACATTGTAGCAAAGTGTCATTTCTTCAGTGTTGAAAATATGTAATAAAATATTTACAAAAAAATGTGAGGGGGTGTACTCACTTTTGTGAGATACTGTATATACTAGGCTGTATAAATATATACATTAATCTACCGCCTGAAGTGTATTATTTACTGTACACCACCGAATGCACTGTCTATATAGTCTGCACTAAATGCAGAGTATATATAATATATACAGTATCTCACAAAAGTGAGTACACCCTTCACATTTTTGTAAATATTGTATTATATCTTTTCATGTGACAACACTGAAGAAATGACACTTTGCTACAATGTAAAGTAGTGAGTGTACAGCTTGTATAACAATGTCAATTTGCTGTCCCCTCAAAATAACTCAACACACAACCATTAATGTCCAAACCACTAGCAACAAAAGTGAGTACACCCCTAAGTGAAAATGTCCAAAATCGGACAAATTAGCCATTTTTCCTCCCCGGTGTCATGTGACTTGTTACAAGGTCTCAGGTGTGAATGGGGAGCAATTGTGTTAAATTTGGTGTTATGGCTCTCACTCTCTCATACTGGTCACTGGAAGTTCAACATGGTACCTCATGGCAAAGAACTCTCTGAGGGCCTCAAAAAAGGATTGTTGCTCTACATAAAGATGGCCTAGGCTATAAGAAGATTGCCAAGACCCTGAAACTGAGCTGCAGCATGGTGGCCAAGACCATACAGCAGTTTAACAGGACAGGTTCCACTCAGAACAGGCCTCGCCATGGTTGACCAAAGAAGTTGAGTGCACGTGCTCAGCGTCATATCCAGAGGCTGTCTTTGGGAAATAGATGTATGAGTGCTGCCAGCATTGTTGCAGAGGTTGAAGGGGTGGGGGGGTCAGCCTGTTTGTGCTCAGGCCATACGTCGCACACTGCATCAAATTGGTCTGCATGGCTGTCATCCCAGAAGGAAGTCTCTTATAAAGAGAAGACTGCAAACAGTTTGCCGAAGACAAGCAGACTAAGGATATGGATTACTGGAACCATGTCCTGTGCTCTGATGAGACCAAGATAAACTTATTTGTTTCAGATGGTGTCAAGTGTGTGTGGCGGCAACCAGGTGAGGAATACAAAGACAAGTGTGTCTTGCCTACAGTCAAGCATGGTGGTAGAAGTGTCATGGTCTGGGGCTGCATGAGTGCTGTTGGCACTGGGGAGCTACAGTTCATTGAGGGAACCCTGAATGTCAACATTTACTGTGACATAATGAAGCAGAACATGATCCCCTCCCTTCGGAGACTGGGCCGCAGGCAGTATTCCAACATGATAATGACCCCAAACACACCTCTAAGTCGACCACTGCCTTGCTAAAGAAGCTACGGGTAAAGGTGATGGACTGGACAAGCATGTCTCCAGACCAAAACCCTAATGAGCATCTGTGGGGCATCCTCAAATGGAAGGTGGAGGAGCGCAAGGTCTCTAACATCCACCAGCTCCATGATGTCGTCATGGAGGTGTGGAAGAGGACCCCAGTGGCAACCTGTGAAGCTCTGGTGAACTCCATGCCTAAGAGGGTTAAGGCAGTGCTGGAAAATAACGGTGGCCACTCAAAATATTGACACTTTGGGCCCAATTTTGACATTTTCACTTAGGGGTGTACTCACTTTTGTTGCCAGCGGTTTAGACATTAATGGCTGTGTGTTGAGTTATTTTGAGGGGACAGCAAATTTACACTGTTATACAAGCTGTACACTCACTACTTTACATTGTAGCAAAGTGTCATTTCTTCAGTGTTGTCACATGAAAAGATAGAATAAAATATTTACATAAATGTGAGGGGTGTACTTACTTTTGTGAGATACTGTATATATGCTAGGCTGTATATATATATATATATATATATATATATATATATTAATACACTGCCTGCACTGACTGTATATATATTCTACACTGCCTGCACTGTAATGTATACTACAATAATATATATTCTACACTGCCTGCACTGTAATATATACTACACTAATATATATTCTGCACTGCCTGCACTCTGTATATATACTACACTGACTACATGCTGTATCCACTAACTAAACTTGCCTGCCTAATCTCTCTCGTTCTCCACGTTAACACGCTACATACGGCCACTGTGTAAGCAGCCTTATACAGTTGTGCTCATAAGTTTACACACCCTGGCAGAATTTATGATTTCTTGGCCATTTTTCAAAGAATATGAATGAGAACACAAAAACATTTCTTTCACTCGTGGCTAGTGTTTGGCTGAAGCCATATATTATCAACCAACTGTGTTTACTCTTTTTAAATTATTATGACAACAGAAACTACCCAAATGACTCTGATCAAAAGTTTACATACCCTGGTGATTTTGGTCTGATAACATGCACACAAGTTGACACAAAGGGATTTGCATGGCTATTAAAGGTAACCATCCTCACTTGTGATGTTTGCTTGTAATTAGTGTGTGTGTATAAAAGATCAATGAGTTTCTGAACTCCTGACAGACCCTTGCATCTTTCACCCAGTGCTGCGCTGAGGTTTCTGGATTCTAAGTCATGGGGAAAGCAAAATAATTGTCAAAGGATTTGCGGGAAAAGGTAGTTGAACTTTAAAAAACAGGAAATGGATATAAAAAGATATCCAAGGAATTGGGAATGCCAATCAGCAGTGTTCAAACTCTAATCAAGAAGTGGAAAATGAGTGGTCCTGTTGAAACCAAACCACAGTCAGGTAGACCAACTAAAATTTCAGCCACAACTGCCAGGAAAATTGTTCGGGATGCAAAGAAAAACCCACACATAACATCAGGTGAAATACAGGACTCTCTGAACACATGTGGTGTGGCTGTTTCAAGATTCACAATAAGGAGGCACTTGAAGAAAGATGGGCTGCATGGTCGAGTCGCCAGAAGAAAGCCATTACTACGCAAATGCCACAAAGTATCCCACTTACAATACGCCAAACAGCACAGAGACAAGCCTCAAACCTTCTGGCACAAAGACATTTGGAGTGATGAGACCAAAATTGAGCTTTTTGGCCACAACCATAAACGCTATATTTGGAGAGGAGTCAACAAGGCCTGTGAAACACAGAGGTGGATCGCTGATGTTTTGGGGATGTGTGAGCTACAAAGGCACAAAAAATTTGGTCAAAATTGATGGAAAGATGAATGTAGTATGTTATCAAAAAATACTGGAGGAACATTTGCATTCATTAGCCAGGAAGATGCGCATGGGACGTACTTGGACATTCCAACATGACAATGATCCAAAACACAAGGCCAAGTCAACCTGTCATTGGCTATAGCAGAATAATGTTAAGGTTCTGGAGTGGCCATCTCAGTCTCCTGGCATTAATATCATTGAGCCACTCTGGGGAGATCTCAAACGTGCAGTTCATGCAAGACAGCCCAAGAATTTCCAGGAACTGGAGGCTTTTTGTCAAGAGGAATGGGTAGCTTTACCATTTGAGAAGATAAAGAGCCTCCTCCACAAATACCACAAACGACTTCAAGCTGTCATTGATGTTAAAGGGGGCAATACACGGTATTAAGAACTGGGGTATGTAAACTTTTGATCAGGGTCATTTGGGTAGTTTCTGTTGTCATTATGATTTAAAAGAGTAAACACAGTTGATTGATAATAAATGGCTTCAGCCAAACACTAACCATGAATGAAAGAAAAGTTTTTGTGTTATCATTCATATTCTCTGAAAAATGGCCAAGAAATCATAAATTCTGCCGGGATATGTAAACTAATGAGCACAACTGTATAGTGTGGGGCGTGGACTTAGCCCCCAGAGCCATGATTGGCCTTTGGCCAATCATGGCTCTTGCAGCAGAGCACGCTGTGATTGGCCAAAGCATGCAGGTCAGGTGCATGCTTTGGCCAATCAGCAGCCTTGAATGCGATGCGATCTCGCAGTGCATTATGGGGCACTCTGCAGAGAGTTTGCTCCCGGTATTGTTTGTTGTTCTCCGAACAAATGAACACCTGATGTTCGAGTCGGACCATCCCTATACCCTAACAAAAACGGAGGCACAGCCCCATGAATAGACCACAGGTCCCTGCATGGCTGCAAACCCAGAGGGAGGAGGAGGTAAGACCAAAAGCATTCACACACAGAAACTCCACATGCACACCATTCAACAAGATAACAAGTGCAAAATTGTATTTGGGTGGCAAAAACCTCAGCCAGTAAATTACCCCTGCCCAGCTCCAAGAACAAGGAGTGGGCTTTGACCCTAAACAGCAAACATATAAGGGAAACATGGCCAATACAGCCAAAGTCAGTGAATTAACCACTTGCTTACTGGGCACTTAAACCCAGGGCCGCTGATAGGGGGGTACAGCCAGCCCTGGTGTGGGGGGCCCAGAGCACACAGGGGGGACCACGCAGGGGGGATTAGTGACAGATGACAATTGTGTCTCTTTTTCTCCAGCAGATGAAAGTGCACAAGAGATCCGGAGCTGCTGAGAAAGACGTCCGCTCACATGCTGCGTTAGGCCACACCCTCACACATGTGCATTTTTAGCGCATTTTTAGAAGCACTGTTGTTGATCAGCATTGTTGATCTTGAGGCTCCCTTTCAGGCAAGCAGATCGAAGGATAGAATCCCTGTCACAGTAGTTGAGTAGACAGATCACCATAGTGCGGGGTGGGTTGCCCTCTGGGAAAGGCCTACCAGGGACTCTGTGGGCTCTTTCCAGTACAAAATATGGAGACAGACAGTCCTTGCCAAATTCCTGTGTCAACCAACTCTCTATAAAGGACACCTGGTCAGAGCCTTCCACCCGCTCAAGCAGGCCCACCAATCCGAGGTCAGTCCTGCGTAGACGATTTTCCAAATCGTTCACCTTAGATTCCCGCGACTTGATTTTGGTGCCACAGGTTTTAACAGCAGGCAGGAGAGGGTTAACAGTGTCTTCTAGATCACTGATGCGCCGCACTGTATCTGAGACCAGGTCCCAGACCTGGTGCATGTCCTGGCGCATTATGGTTATATCCAGCTTAAGTTCCTCCTCCTTCCCCATAAGATCAGAATGGTTTACCTTAATGATTTTTAAAATGTCCAGCAGGGTGGGTTCAGGTTCTGGGTTATCCTGCATGCTGTCCACACTAGGAGAAGTCTGAGACAGCAGCACCGGCGGAGCAGATGCACCTGGAGAGGGAGGTAGAGGGCTCCGGCTCCTCTCCAAACAATTCCGGTGTGGATGCCAGGGAGGAGAGAGTAATGGTGGAGCGGCGGCCATCTTGGTGGTACTCATCGTGGCCAGAGGCTGCTTTTTCCATTTTTCCATCCACTAAAACACCCCAGGAGTGATGCGGGGATCTTTGCAAAGGTCCTGGTGTAAAACCAGCGTAAACAGGGGAGCAGGTAAGCCGGATTGTGCACAGGAGATACGGAGCTGCTGAGAAAGACGTCCGCTCACATGCTGTTAGGCCACGCCCTCACATCCTTGCATTTTTAACGCATTTTTAGAAGCACAGAAACGCACGGCAATCAGTTTAACATGGTTTCTGATGGGTCTTGTTCACATTTATGCAGTTTCCTGCCATGCATTTTTGGAAGAGGTGCAGGAACTTTTTTTTTTTCATGCAGGAAGGTGTGTCTTGGGGTCCTTAGACTTCAATGAAAGTGCATAACAAATGCATGAAAAATGCACATGCATGCATTTTTGGTACACTTTTGGTAGGGTTTTGTGTTTAACAACCTCCTCCTCCTCGATAAAAAGAAAAAAAATGCATGACGCATGAAAATGCATCAAAAAAGCTCTGCAAAAACACACCACAATGCATGAAAAGTATACACACATGTGTGACCCTAGCCTTAAGGTCCCACTCACACCTCTGCTTAGCGGAAATGCGCTGTCCCATGCTCCAAAGAAGCCCCAGAACCTTTTTGGGCATGGATCGGTGCGCATTTTATCAACACGCATTGAGGGTGAGACAAAGCACACAGGACACATCACATCTGGTGTGTGTTGGCGCTGAGAGGCCGCATATTTCCGTACCAGTTTGCAAACACAGCTGTGTTGAGAGTGCGTGCTGACACAGTTACTGATGGCTGATCGCTACTTGTGATTGGGATCTTGCCGATCATATGACCGATGTTACAGCCAATCACAGCAGTCACATGATCATAAACCACGCCTTTGCCATCTGAAACCCCTTAAAGGGACGGGAGGCACCAGTGCCAAGGGTTTACAATTAATGGCGCTGCAAGTGCGATGTACGTTTTCAGCACACTTACGAAACCTGTGCCAAAACACACGTTTCCTGTGTGTTTCGTCGTGCATTCAGGAAACCCAAATGTCCCCATTTACACTGGGTGACTCTAAGTTGTACTAAAATCATGGCAAAATGTGCATCACAGTTACATGGCTAAACGGGTGTTTAAAAACTGCAAAACTCTTCACCCAAAAGGGTGCATGTGCTTCTTTTGCACAACACAACAAGTGAATGGGCTGTCATTTGTGTCACATGTTGAAACTTGCGTAAATCATGTTAAAAAAAAAAAATCGCCAGAGGGAACGTGCATTCCTGCTGTGTGAGATGTGAATGGGGTGAAGTGCAAATGGAACTTTCAGCCCTGTTCACACCTGAGCATTTTTGCCGGCATCTTAGGTACAGTTCCTTAAAAAAAAGTATTCACACCCATTGAAATTTCCCACATTTTGTCATGTTACAACCAAAAACGTAAATGTATTTTATTGGGATTTTATGTGATAGACCAACACAAAGTGGCACAAAATTGTGGAGTGAAAGGAAAATGATAAATTGTCACCGAATTAATAAATAGAGTTAAAGTATAATTTTAATCTCAGTATAAATACAGCTGTTCTGTGAAGCCCTCAGAGGTTTATTAGAGAACCTTTGTGAACAAACCGCATCATGAAGGCCAAGGAACACACCAGACAGGTCAGGGATAAAGTTGTGGAGAAGTTTAAAGCAGGGTTAGGTTATAATAAAATATCCCAAGCTTTGAACATCTCACGGAGCACTGTTCAATCCATCATCCGAAAATGGAAAGAGTATGGCACAACTGCAAACCTACCAAGACATTACTGTCCACCTAAACTGACAGGCTGGGCAAGGAGAGCATTAAACAGAGAAGCAGCCAAGAGGCCCATGGTAACTCTGGAGGAGCTGCAGAGATCCACAACTCAGGTGGGAGAATCTGTCCACAGGGCAACTATTAGTCGTGCACTCCACAAATCTGGCCTTTATGGAAGAGTGACAAGAAGAAAGCCATTGTTGAAAGAAAACTACAAGAAGTCCCGTTTGCAGTTTTCAAGAATCCATGTGAGGGACACAGCAAACATGTGGAAGAAGGTGCTCTGGTCAGATGAGACCAAAATGGAACTTTTTGGCCTAAAAGCAAAACGCTATGTGTGGTGGAAAACTAACACTGCACATCACCCTGAACACACCATCCCCACCGTGAAACATGGTGGTGGCAGCATCCTGTTGTGGGGATGCTTTTCTTCAGCAGGGGCAGGGAAGTTGTTCGGAGTTGATGGGAAGATGGATGGAGCCAAATACAGGGCAATCTTAGAAGAAAACCTTAGAGCCTGCAAAAGACTTGAGACTGAGTGGATGTTCACCTTCCAGCAGGACAATGACCCTAAACATACAACCAGAGCTACAATGGAATGGTTTAAATCAAAGCATATTCATGTGTTAGAATGGCCCAGTCAAAGTCCAGGCCTAAATCCAATTGAGAATCTGTGGCATGACTTGAAAATTGCTGTTCACAGACCCGCTCCATCAAATCTGAGTGAGCTTTAGTTATTTTGCAAAGGAGAATGGGAAAAAATGTCCTCTCTAGATGTGCAAAGCTGGTAGAGACATCCCCAAAAAGACTTGCAGCTGTAATTGCAGTGAAAGTATTGACTCAGGGGGACTGAATACAAATGTCCCCCACACTTTTCACATATTGTAAATAAAATGTTGAAAACCATTTATTATTTGCCTTCCGCTTCAAAATTATGTGCCACTTTGTGTTGCTCTATCACATAAAATCCCAATAAAATACTTTTACATGTTTGGTTGTAATATGGCAAAACGTGGAAAATTTCAATGGGGATGAATATTTTTTCAAGGCACTGTAATGTAAGAGAAGCAGTGAAGTAGGTTTCCTACTGCTCATACGCGAGTTGCGCTGTCCTCTGTGAATGGTCCCGCAGTCTTCTGGAACCTGTGTGCGTGTCCCAGAAGGCTGCAGGGGGGAGCAGGAGGGGCCAAACATCATTGTAGATCCCCGCAGTGATCTGAACCAGAAATGGGAGTGGGTACCTGTCAAAACCAAGTACCCGCTCCTCTCTCCCCCCCAAAAAGTAACAAGTGGAGATTCTCCTTTTGGGTGGAGCTCTACTTTAAACACAGTATTTAGAGGTGTTTTGTGTTTTTTCTGTCTCTAAGGCCTGGTTCACAGCTATGCAGTTTGCTTTTGATCTGTTTCTACAGTGCTTTTAGCTTTTTTGCACACTTTTTTTATGTGTTTCCCATTTTTTATGCTTTTTTTTCCACCCAATTTATTGTTGGGCAGATTAAAAATGCAAACGTGCCAAAAACACATAAACAATGCACTACATGCTTTTCTGCAGTGCCTCCATTGAAGTCTATTGAACAAAAACAGCTTGCCAACTGTATACATACATATACAGTGGCAAGGTGTCTCTCCTGCACTGGACCACGTACTTGGTATGTGATCCAGCACTTCCGCGTAGGGGGCTGCCGGCGACCTGGCTGTGCTGCGATCACATAGTGGATACCGATCATCGGGTGCCAGCAAATGAATATCAACCATGCCCAACGATTGTCAGGAAGACACACAGGACAGAGCAGGGAATACAATCCATTGCTTTCCTAAGTAAAAGCAGCACACATAGTACACTAAAACACTTGCTAGGCACACAGTTAACCCATTGACCACTCTAGATGTTTAACTCCTTCCCAGCCAGTGTCATTAGTACAGTGACAGTGCATATTTTTAGCACTGATAACTGTATTGGTGTCAATGGTTCCCACAAAGTGTCAGGTTATCTGCTGTAATATTGCAGTCCTGCTATAATTCGCTGATCGCTATTTCTAATATAAAATAAATGAATAAAAATTCCAGTATAGATCCCATATTTTATCGACATTAGAACTTTTGCGCAAACCAATCAATATACGCTTATTGGGATTTTGTTTACCAAAAATATGTAGCAGAATATATATTGGCCTAAATTGATGAAGAAATTTGATTCTTTATCAGTTTTTTATTCGATATGTTTTATAGCAGAAACTAAAAAATTATTATCGTTTTTGTTTATATCACAAAAAATAAAAAATCCAGTGATGAATACCACCAAAAGAAAGCTCTATTTGTGGGGATAAAAAGGATCGTTAAAGTAACACAGAGCTGCATCACAAAAAAATGACCTGGTCATGAAGGGGGATAACTCTTCCAGGTGTCAAGTGGTTAGTGTGACTTGCATTTTTTTGCGCATTCCCAGATTGTGCACATGTGAATAGAGCCTTGGGGCTGCATGCATGGTAGCGCTGCATCTGCAACATTTGTTGTACATTTTGGGAAAAAGTGCAAATTTGCATGCTTTTAAAGGTGTTAGCCTAGGTGTCCATGCACACAGAGGCATTTACAGGCAAAGAAAAACAAAACACTGCCAGTGCATTTGGGGGCAGCAGTTTTGGCAGACAAAAACACCTGATGCATCTAATTGCATAGTTGCCAACAGTCCCGATTTGCTTGGGACGTTCACAGAATTCGTACCCATGTCCGATTCTCAGCATGTCCCAGTCATAATCCTGCAAAATAGGCTTTGTCCCAGGCAGGGGTGGACTGTGCAGGGGGGTCTAATCCGCCATAAATACGCTGCACCGCTCTGCCGTCTCCTGATGCAGCGTACGGATGGTCGCTGTATCATCCCGGCCCACCCACATAGTTAGCTGAGTGAGTTGCGAGTCGGGAGATTCTGGAAAGGATGTAACAGCAAACTGCAGCTACCTATTGGCTGTGGAGGTAGCAGCAGGCAGGCTGCACCGCGTCCCAGGCAATGGGTGCGCTGTCTGGGCTTCCAGTGTTGTGGCATGGAGCTGCTCTGCAAGCTGCATGAGGTGAGGAAGAAACTCTCTTGGGGCCAGTTCACACCATAGAAAGGCAGTCCGGGTGCGTTCCCATGCGCGTTTTTGACTCGTTTTATGTGTTCCATTGTGTTTTTGCGGTCCAGTGCATCCCCCCCCCCCTTTTTTTCTTAACCAGAAATAAGGACCACCAATAAGGATACCACATTCCAATACAGTCCACTACAGAAAAAATTCATCATGTTCTACTTTTTTTTTTTTAACTGATCGCACTGGTGTGATCTATTCCATTAAAAACCATATAAGCTACTATTCAGGCGTTTTTGGAAAAAAAAACGCACTGGACTGAATGTGGTGTGAACGGGCCCTTATGCCCGAACAGTGATTAAAAGTGTCTCTCTCTTTTTCTTTCTCTTTCCCTCCATTTATTTCTCCCTCCCTCTATCTCCCTTTATGTCTTTCTCCCTCCATCCCTCGTTCATTCTTTTTTCTTGCCTTTTCTTTCATTCTTCCTCTTTCTTTCCTTCTCTTTTTATTTCTTCCTCTATCCCTCTTTCTTTCCTTCTCTTTTCATTTATTTCTCTATTCCTCTTTCTTTCTCTTTTTATTTCTTTCTCTCTTTTTATTTCTTTCTCTATCCCTCTTTCTTTCCTTCTCTTTTTCTCTGTCCCTCTTTTCCTTCTCTTTTTTTCCTTCTTTCTCTATCCCTCTTTTTCCTATCCCTCTTTCTTTCCTTCTCTATCCATATTTCTTTCTCTATCCCTCTTTCTTTCCATCTCTTTTTATTTTGTTCTTCCTATATACCTCTTTCTTTCCTTCTCTTTTTCTTTCCTTCTTTCTCTGTCCCTCTTTCTTTCCTTCTCTTTTTCTTTCCTTCTTTCTCTATCCCTCTTTCTTTCCTTCTCTTTTTATTTCTTTCTCTATCCCTTTTTCTTTCCTTCTCTATCCCTCTTTCTTTCTTTATCCTGCTTTCTTTATCTATCCCTTTCTTTCCTTCTCTTTTTATTTCTTTCTCTATCCCTCTTTCTTTCTCCCTCCCTCATTCGTTCTTTTTCCTTGCCTTCTCTTTTTCTTTGATTCTTCCTCTATCTCTCTTTCTTTCCTTCTATTTCTTTCTCTGTCCCTCTTTCTTTCCTTCTCTTTTTCTTTCCTTCTCTACCCCGCTTTCTTTCTCTTTTTATTTATTTTTCTATCCCCCTTTCTTTCCTTCTTTCTTGCTCTATCCCTCTTTCTTTCCTTCTCTTATTTCTTTCTCTATCCCTCTTTCTTTCTTTTTATTTCTTTCTCCCTCTTTCTTCCCTCTCTTTCTTTCTCTATCCCTCTTTCTTTCTTTCTCTATCCCTCTTTCTTTCCTTCTCTTTCTTTCTCTATCCCTCTTTATTTCCTTCTCTTTTTCTTTCCTTCTTTCTCTATTCCTCTTTCTTTGTCTATCCCTCTTTCTTTCTCCATCCCTCTTTCTTTCTCTATCCCTCTTTATTTCCTTCCTTTTTATTTCTTTCTCTGTCCCTCTTTCTTTCCTTCTCTTGCTTTGTCTATCCCTCTTTCTTTCTCCATCCCGCTTTCTTTCTCTATCCCTCTTTCTTTCCTTCCTTTTTATTTCTTTCTCTGTCCCTCTTTCTTTCTATATCCCTCTTTCTTTCCTTCTTTTTCTTTCTCTATCCCTCTTTAGTTCATTCTCTTTTTCTTTCCTTCTTTCTCTATCCCTCTTTCTTGCCTTCTCTTTTTATTTCTTTCTCTATCCCTCTTTCTTTCCTTCTATTTTTATTTCTTTCTCTATCCCTTTTTCTTTCCTTCTCTTTCTTTCTTTATCCCGCTTTCTTTATCTATCCCTTTCTTTCCTTCTCTTTTTATTTCTTTCTCTATCCCTCTTTCTTTCTCCCTCCCTCATTCGTTCTTTTTTCTTGCCTTCTCTTTTTCTTTCATTCTTCCTCTATCTCTCTTTCTTTCCTATTTCTTTCTCTGTCCCTCTTTCTTTCCTTTTTTTTTTCTTTCCTTCTCTATCCCGCTTTCTTTCTTTCTCTTTTTATTTATTTTTCTATCCCCCTTTCTTTCCTTCTTTCTTGCTCTATCCCCCTTTCTTTCCTTCTCTTATTTCTTTCTCTATCCCTCTTTCTTTCTCTTTTTATTTCTTTCTCCCGCTTTCTTCCCTCTCTTTCTTTCTCTATCCCTCTTTCTTTCCGTCTCTTTCTTTCCTTCTCTTTCTTTCTCTATCCCTCTTTATTTCCTTCTCTTTCCTTCTTTCTCTATTCCTCTTTCTTTCCTTGTCTTTTTATTTCTTTCTCTATCCCTCTTTCTTTGTCTATTCCTCTTTCTTTCTCTATCCCTCTTTATTTCCTTCCTTTTTATTTCTTTCTCTGTCCCTCTTTCTTTCTCTATCCCTCTTTCTTTCCTTCTCTTTCTTTGTCTATCCCTCTTTCTTTCTCCATCCCGCTTTCTTTCTCTATCCCTCTTTCTTTCCTTCTATTTTATTTCTTTCTCTGTCCCTCTTTCTTTCTATATCCCTCTTTCTTTCCTTCTTTTTCTTTCTCTATCCCTCTTTAGTTCCTTCTGGTTTTCTTTCATTCTTTCTCTATCCCTTTCTTTCCCTCTATTTTTATTCCGTCCTTCCTCTATCCCTCTTTCTTTCCTTCTCTTTTTATTTCTTTCTCTATCCCTCTCTCTTTCCGTCTCTATCCCTCTTTCTTTCTCTATCCCTCTTTATTTCTTTCTCTTTTTATTTATTTTTATATCCCCCTTTCTTTCCTTCTTTCTTGCTCTATCCCTCTTTCTTTCCTTCTCTTATTTCTTTCTCTATCCCTCTTTCTTTCTCTTTTTATTTCTTACTCTATCCCTCTTTCTTTCCTTCTCTTTCTTTCTCTATCCCTCTTTCTTTACTTCTCTTTCTTTCTCTATCCCTCTTTATTTCCTTCTCTTTTTCTTTCCTTCTTTGGCTATTCCTCTGGTTTGCTTTCGTTCTTTCTCTCCCTCTTTCTTTCCTTCTCTATCCCGGTTTCTTTCTTTATCCCACTTTTTTTCTCTATACCTCTTTCTTTCTTTGTCACTCTTTCTTTCCTTTTTATTTCTTTCTCTGTCCCTCTTTATTTCCTTCTCTATCTCTCTTTCCTTCTTTCTCTGTCCCTCTTTCTTTCCTTCTTTCTCTATCCCTCTTTCCTTCACCTTTTCCTTCCTTTTCTCAATCCCGCTTTCTTTCCCTCTATTTTTATTCTGTCCTTCTTCTATCCCTCTTTCCTTCACCTTTTCCCAATCCCTCTTTCTTCCCCTCTATTTTTATTCTGTCCTTCTTCTATCCCTTTCTTTCCTTCTTTATCTATCCCTCTTTCATTCCTTCTCTTTTTCTTTCTTTATCCCTCTTTCTTTCCTTCTCTTTTTCTTTCTTTATCCCTCTTTCTTTCCTTCTCTTTTTCTTTCTTTCTCTGTCCCTTTCTTTCTCTATCCTTCTTTCTTTCTCTATCTCTTTTTCATCCTCCTTTTATTACTTTCTCTATCACTCTTTCTTTCCTTCTTTTTCATTCTCTATCCCTCTTTAGTTCCTTCTGGTTTTCTTTCGTTCTTTCTCTATCCCTCTTTCTTTCTCTATCCGTTTCTTTCTTTATCCCACTTTCTCTATCACTCTTTCTTTCCTTCTCTTTTTATTTCTTTCTCTATCCCTCTTTATTGCCTTCTCTAACTCTCTTTCCTTCTTTCTCTCCTTTTTTCGTTCTCTATCCCTCTATTTTTATTCCGTCCTTCCTCTATCTTTCCTTCACTTTTTACTTCTATCTCTTTCCATCTCTATCTCTCTCTTTCCTTCTCTATCCCTCTTTCTTTCTCTCCTCTCTCTTTCTTTCTCTATCCCTCTTTCCTTCTCTATCCCTCTTTCTTTCCTTCTCTTTCTCTATCCCTCTTTCTTTCCTTCTCTTTCTTTCTTTCTCTATCTCCCTTTCTTTCATTCTCTTTCTATCCCTCTTTATCCCGCTTTCTTTCTCTATTCCTCTTTCCTTCTCTATTCCTCTTTTTTTCCCTTCTCTTTTGTTCTTTCTATATCCTTCTTTATTTCTCTACCCCTCTTTTTTTCCTTCTCTATTCCTCTTTCTTTCCTTCTCTTTTGTTCTTTCTATATCCTTCTTTATTTCTCTACCCCTCTTTTTTTCCTTCTCTATTCCTTTCTTTCCTTTTCTTTCTCTATCCCTCTTTTTCTTCCTCCACTTCTCTTTCTTCCTCGCCCCCTCCTTTCTCCTTCATTCTCTCTCTCTTTCTATCCCTCTTCCTTTCTCTCCTTTTTCTTCTCCTTCCATCCCTCTCTTTCCCTATATATTACCACATTCTCCACTATGTAAGACATCTCAGACTCTATTTAACCACACTCCCATTAAGCCACGCTCAGCATGTGGTGTAATTGAAACCACACCTATTTTTTTAACACATTGCATGTTTTCCTCTCCTGCTTGGCCACACCTACAAATGAATGCCATGCTCCTATTTAACCACTTGCCGACCGCAGTCTGACGGCGACAGTGACTCGTTATCGCAAACCGCCATTATACGACGGCAACTGCGATAACTAGTGCTGTGAGCGTGCGCTCACTGTGTGCGGGGGGGGGGCCAGGGAGCGGGTAGGGTGGACTCGATCGCCGCCAGCTACCCGCGATGGCCCCCCCGCAGTGAGGGAACGGAGATCCATGTATGTAAACACGGATCTCCGTTCTGTTAGAGGGGGAAGGGCGGTGATCACAGCCTTCCTCTATATGGAAGCCGTGATCACTACCCTCCCCCTGCAAGGGCAGCCCACATACAGTTGGAACACGCCCAGGGAACACAGTTAACCCTTAGAGCGCCCCCTGCAGGTAACCCCTTCACTGCCAATGACATTTACACAGTAATCAGTGCATTTTTATAGCACTGATCGCTCTATAAATGCCAATGGTCCCAAAAAAGTGTCAAAATGGTCCGACATGTCCGTTGCAATATCGCGGTATCACGAAAAATCGCAGATTGCCGCCATTACTAATAAAATAAATAAAAACCCCAGAAATTAATTATCATCGTCCGTAAACCATTCAATAATTTTTTTTTTACCAAAAAAATGAGGAAGAATATAAATCGGCCAAAACCGATGGAAAAAAATTTTTTTTTATATTTTTTTCTTGGATTTGTATTTTAGCAAAAAGTAATAAATTTGGTTTTTGCAAAATTGTCACTCTTTTTTTGTTCATAGCGGCGATCAGAAATGACGCAGAGGGGATCAAATACCACCAAAAGCTCTATTTGTGGGAAAAAAGGACGCAAATTCTGTTAGGGTACAATGTCGCACGACCACGCAATTGTCAGTTAAAGCGATGCAGTGCCGAATCACAAAAAGTGCTCCGGTCCTAAAGTGTGAAATCCTTCCGGGGGTGAAGTGGTTAAAATAATACTCTGCCTGCATCAAAAAAAGTGTCCATAAAAAGTTGGAGGATGTTGGCAACTATGAACGCGCACTTTCACATGTTAAGCACTTGAGCATTCATTCATTTCAATGGGCAGAATAAATAAATAAATGAACAGGTGATGCGTCTAATCTGTCAAAATGCATTTGTTTCCGGTGCGTCTTGCTGCGTCTGGAGGAGCTGGGTGAACCCCTCGTATGTATGGAGCCTGCAAGGTAGAGAAGTGAGCCCAGGCTTAGTACATCCCTCCCTCTCCTCCTATTGATGATAGCAGGAGCTCCGATGGGGTGCCATTGATGTCAATGTGAAGTCACAGGAGAGGAGAGGGAAGCCGATCAGAGCAGTCAGGGGGGTGGATGGGGTGACGATCGCGCTGTCTTCTCTCCGCTCTCCCCGTCCTGTCTGTGCCCGGAAGTGCGCAGCTAGAAGGGACGGAGCTGGGCGGCGGGGGAGGTGTATCGGGAGGGGTGGTAGGCGTGTTCTGGAGGGGTCGGTTGGGAAGGGGGCGTGTCCCGTGTGACAGCCGGAGTAGTTCCCGGCATGCCCCGGGGTTGCTGGGCTGGCTCTGTCGAATTTGAATGAGGAGCTCCGAGCTTTCGGCGCCATTTTCGAGTCCTGAGCGGAGCGGAGAGAGGAGCTGGCGGAGGGCGGACAGAGGGGGGGAGGAGAGGACGGAGCGGGAAGTGTCAGTGCTGAGAGCCGGCCGGGGACGGACACCGAGCTGTCATAGGAGGAGGAGAGCGCC
Organism: Glandirana rugosa; assembly: GCA_018402905.1. Lineage (NCBI taxonomy): Eukaryota > Metazoa > Chordata > Amphibia > Anura > Ranidae > Glandirana > Glandirana rugosa. The sequence goes on from BLSH010255328.1 coordinate 595,550, forward strand.
GCCCGGTACCGGGAACACCGCTGTCACTGGGGAGGTAAGACTCCGGTGTGTGTCATCTACCGGGGACCTCCGTACTTTCCCCCCTCCTCCTACCGGGGGTGTCACCTCCTCCACCACACACTGACACCCCCCCACCTGACCCCGGACACTGACCGAAAAATCACTAAAAATCCCCCCACCCCCCCTGAGGGCCACCCGAGGGGCTGAGGGCTCCGGGGACCCCGAAATTCACTGCGTCAGTTTGAGCGGGAGAGGGGGGAGGGGAGTCGCTTTATATGGGGGGCTTCTGTCATTTACAAGGCGGGGGGGGGCACCTGTCATTACCAGGAGGCGGGGCATTTGTTATTAGAAGGGGCAGTATCTCATGGGGGGGGGACAATATTCTGCACCCCCCCCCATTCTTCCTCTTCCCTCCTACACCTGTCTCT
>BLSH010255328.1:602955-613946 GCA_018402905.1 Glandirana rugosa
TATAATGTGTGTGTGTATATACACACACACACACTATTTTCTACACGGGGTATGTATTGAACCCTATATACACCAGACTGGAGAGTGTGCCTGGTGTGATTTCTAGGACTCTGTTGTTAACAAACTCCATGTGTCCGTATTATACAATATTCCACACTGGCATCAAAAATAAAGAATGGGTCGTACGTTCTGATGGTCGTGTGTATTCCTCAGTCACAGGTGCATTGTATGTGCAGTGTTTTGTATATAGGCAATGTGTATACAGATTTTCTCACGAATGTACCCACTTTTTCTAATTGGATTGAGTTGTGTGATGACATTGATGTACAGAGCTCCCTGTATGTGTGTATAGTGGTGTGCAGGGATTCTTGCCCTGTACAAGTACATGGGTGATGGGCAATATTTCCTATCCATGTATGTGTCAGTGACAGGGGGTGGGGTAGCTGGGTTTGTTCTACGTGCAGGGATGGGGGATCTGATCTGTACTCTGCCATACACCTGCGCTGTAAATACAACGATGTCTCTTACTTTACTTGTATTCTAGGTTTGTGCTGTCGTATATTATTGTGTCTTCTTTACATGCATCTATGCTAGCTTACAACGTGAGCAGCACTGAACTAGATGGGGACACCATTGTACACCCCAAATCCACTCTGCGATCACACACCGCCAGGAAAGCATCTGCATTGGCAGAGAGCAGTCAGTGTGGTGTCAGTGTATCTACAGGGATTAGTAATGTGTGTATAGACATCAGTATATGGTTTGTGCATAGAATTGGGATCTGTGTGTATATATAATATTTTTTTTGTTTTTATTTTTCAGTATAGGGGTGTCTGAATGTATATGGGAGTCAGTATAGGGGTGTCTGAATGTATATGGGAGTCAGTATAGGGGTGTCTGAATGTATATGGGAGTCAGTATAGGGGTGTCTGAATGTATATGGGAGTCGGTATAGGGGTGTCTGAATGTATATGGGAGTCAGTATAGGGGTGTCTGAATGTATATGAGAGTCAGTATAGGGGTGTCAGTGTGTGTGTATATAGGGAATCAGTATAGATCTGTGTATCAGTATAGGGGTGTTAGTGTATGTCTATAGGGATCAGAATAGGGGTGTCAGTGCATTTTATATAGGGGTATCAGTGTGTGTATATGGGGATCAGAATAGGGGTGTCAGTGTATTTTATAGGAGTGTCAGAGTGTGTGTGTGTGTGTGTGTGTGTGTGTGTATATATATATATATATAATGTGTGTGTGTGTGTGTGTGTGTGTGTATATATATATATATATATATATATAATGTGTGTGTGTGTGTGTGTCAGGGTATGTATATGGGGATCAGTATAGAGATCACTGTCGGGCACTGATAATTTTCCTCCACCTTTTAAAAGTTGAGGTTTTCATGTAATAGCTGCTATGTATGCCCCAGGGGAGCAGTGTGTGTTTTATGGGGGGGGGGGGGGCGGCGGCGGCGGCGGCGATGTGTTGTATGGGGGTGGGGGCGGGGTTTCGGTGGAGCATTGTATAGGGGGATGGGGTGAAGAGTTTGCGGTGACCGGGCAGTGCACGGTGTCGGGATGAAGGGTGCGATGACACGGGTAGTAGTCGGCCGGGCAGTGTAGGGGAAGAGCTGGGATGGCAGTGGCTGCCCTTCATACACACGGTGTGTAGAGTGACAGGTATCTCCCTATAGAGCGATCACACACGCATCGCCCCTTGTGAGTGGAGGGCTTTATGAATGGCGCCCCTCCCCTCCATACAGGGTGCTCTATGGATAGAATGGAGCGGGTGATGGGTGTGTCACATGGGATCGCTCTTCTCTTATCTTCCCCAGCACATTGCATGTCACCGCTCCGATCTGTCCTCACACAGGCCGGGAGATTATCAGCCATCTGCAGGGCCACTCACCATTTCTTCTTGCTGGTTCTATACATTTTCATATAATCTATTCAAGAAGAAATACATATTTGGTCATTACATTGTCTGTTGACATCCTATATAACCTTTCATGCTGCTTTCTCTGCAGATTCCCCCAATGTGAAAGCTGCACTAAATTGTACAAAAAAAGGTTCCAAATGAGTCAACAGTTAAACTATATGAGTAATTGTTGTCAGCCAAATATAAACCTCTCCCATTTTCACTTGTCACAGCAAAAAATGAATACTTCTAAAATATGACATCTTTAGATTTTGTTGGGCAGGCTCAAAAGTGAAATCATTAGACCAGCATTTCCTGAAAGATCGATCTCTTCAGATGATGATTATTATTCTGGTGGCACAAAGTTTTTTGTTTTCTATGATCTATTTTCTGTATCAATTTGTCTTATAATGACAATGAAAACACATTATGCAGTGACAGTCACAACAGTGTTATTTTCAACAAATTATGTATTAAGTATTCCCATTTTTTCCCCTCTAATTTTCACATAATTTTACATCGTAGTATTAATATCTTGGTGTCAACTCTATGACAAAAATACAATTGTCTGGGGTCATTGGTCCAATATAGGACTTGGTAGCATTTTTAAGGAACTGTGTCACTTGCATTTCAATTGACAGTGATGGATAGGGTTCAGCTATGCATGGCCTTTTTAATTGCTTAGTAACATGGGATTAACCTCTTGCTGGGAATCACTTCACTTTCAGCGAGTGCTACGAAGAAGCAGTTGCACACAAGAGGTTAATCTTCATGCTACTAAGTGATGGTGATTGTCATGTGTAGCAGAGCTGCGCCAGCTGTAATATTGCAGGCACACTATTGTATACTTTATGATGGCCTAATCTTAAATAAATACAAATAAATCCCTATGTTTTATGCCACAATGCTAGAAGAATTGCCAGATCGTTTGAAGGAGGCCTGTAAATCCTCATGCTTCTTGTTTGATCAGATGTTGTGTAATTCTATCAACCAAACTTTTGTTTGTAACACTTTACTGTGCCACATCAGATGTGGCCTTCAATAATTCAGGAATCATCCTAGAAAATAGCCATGCTTGATACAGGGCAGAAGAGGGTTAATTTCTTGGGACGTTGTTAAGCCAAGGGTTAACGTTTGCTGAAAATTCAAATGTCCCCCCCCCCAACCACACACAATTGACCTTGTGAAAAACTGGAACTGCACTTGGCAATTGCGATTTGGGCCTAACAGTGCACATTTGCATCTAATTTTGTTATATTTTTACCTACATTTTACAGTATAACAGAGGTCAGCGTGGTTAATATTTATTTCACATGTCCGGCACTTCAGCTCAAATGTTTGTGCTTTTTATGTTTTTTTTTTTTTTTTTCTTTCTGTTTGCAGCCACTCGACAGTTTGCTTTCTTTTTTGAAAATCAGCATTTGTGGCTGTTGCGAATAATTGCCAGACTGCCAAGAATAATTTTAATACTGATAGTAATGTTCCAAAGTGGCTGCATATATTCACTCCAAGGCCCTCCTATTTATATTGTACTTATCTTAATGGAACTTTAAAAAGATGATTTTAAAAAAAAAATAATTTTACAGTTCAATATGCTTATTTCAAATGTTGCTGCTGTTCAACAGGTTTCCTCTCCTTGTGATGTGTGTGTAAAAGAAAGTGTGTGTGTGTGTGTGTGTGTGTATATATATATTATAGTCTATGGACACACACACAAAATAGAAAATATTTTGTATATGTATATATAATTTTTGTATTTTGTGCGTGTCTTAAATATATTATGTGTGTGTGTGTGTATATATATATATATATATATATATATAAGAGAGAGAAAAAAAAATGTATGTGTGTGCACGCACAAAAAATATATTATTTTTTACTTTGTGTGTCCATATGTATGTGTGTGTATATATCTATAAATTATATTTTGTGTGTGTATACAAATATATATTATACAGTTTTTTTTGGTTTTTTTTTTGTTTTTTTTTTGGGTTTTTGTACCATCTCTATTGATTAAAGCAGCAGTAGGCATAGTGCTAGATCTTGGGAGAGGGTTTCATATGCAACACACAGATTAGATCAGGTGTGGACATATTAAAATAAACTACTTCTATTCATTTTTAATAATTTTTTTTATTGTAGATCTGAAGATTATAGAAGTAGTCAAAAGGAATGCTGTATGCAAAGAAAACACCCTTTTATTACAATGAAATGATCACGATTCAACTGAGGTAAAACCTCCGTAAAGCTGAACACTTACCTGTCAAGCAGGATCACAGTATTGCTTAACAGAATGAACTGGCGCTGCAATCTCTTATACTTTATCTTCTATCTATGTTGCTGTGTAGATAGCAGTGGAAAATCATCAGTTTTGGCACTCTTTGTGTGACCCTGTAAGTAATCTGCTACTGTCCTTGTATGGTGCCTATAGCACTTCCGAAATCTGTTCCTTCTCAAAGTAAGGGCTGCATGCACACAAGTGTACTGCCAGTAGCTAGCAGAAAATCCTGCGTTTAAAAAAATAAATAAATAAAACACTGGATTTGGCACGCAGTTACATGCGTTTACAGTCCGTATTGTATTTAGAAACGTATGCGTGTAGCATGTAAAGTCATTTAATCGGTGTATGCCAATTAGCTCCTCTCCCAACAGTGGTGGTACATTTCTTCTCCCCCCCCAGAATATGGATCTAAATGCTTGGACACATTGGCTGTAATAGAGCTGCCTTAAGGGGCATATAAAACAAAAGAAGCAAAAGAAATATGCCTCTAAAGATTTGTCCAAGGGCTGAGAAAGTTAGGAGCCAGCTAAGATTATTTTAGGTGATTTTGACTTTTGTTATGTGTCCAGCTCAGGCCTATCCAAAAGGCCATACGTCAGAACGTTAGCCTACTCTGTGCCAGATGTGCCCCTTACTCCGGTCTACAATAGGAGACAGCCATCTGTGACAATGCCATAGAATACAGGATTTGCCGGAATAAGATTGTAACTTTTTGCTAATTCCCAGCACAGGCTCTTGTCTCGCACTCCTTGTTGAAATTTGTAGAATTTCTTTACTTTTCTACATTTCCATTCACATCGTCACAAAAAGTGAGATATGCCTTGTGCTGCTGGAAGAGGCCAGGATGGTGTTCTGTGACTGGGGTACCAGCAGGCAATCCCTGATGGAAAGCAGGAATCATTTTAGGCTAGATCAGAACAAACCTATTGCAGTGCAGCAGATTCATAGAAACTTGTTCAGGCAAATTAGAGTGTTTGATTTTTTTTTAGATTTTTTTTCTAGATCTGTCTTTTTTACCTGAGGAACCCTTGAAATATTTTTAACCCCTACCTTACCGGGCACTTAAACCCCCCTCCTGCCCAGACCAATTTTTGGCTTTCAGCGCTGTCGCATTTTGAATGACAATTGCGCGGTCGTGCAACGTTGTACCCAAATAAAATTTGCGTCCTTTTTTTTCCCACAAATAGAGCTTTCTTTTGGTGGTATTTGATCCCCTCTGCGTCATTTCTGATCGCCGCTATAAACAAAAAATGAGCGACAATTTTGCAAAGAAGAACAATATTTTTCACTTTTTGCTAAAGTACAAATCCATTAAAAAAATTATTCATCGGTTTTGGCCCATATATATTCTTCTACATATTTTTGGTATAAAAAAAAAAATCGCAATCGGCGTATATTGATTGGTTTGCGCAAAAGTTATCGCGTCTACAAACTGGGAATTGATTTATGGCGTTTTTATTATTTTTTTTTTTTTTACTATTAATGGCGGCGATCTGCGATTTTTATCGGGACTGCGATATTGGGGCAGAAATGTCGGACATTTTTTACACATTTTTGGGACCAATGACATTTATACAGCGATCAGAAATTTAAATGTCCACTGATTACTGTATAAATGTCATTGGCAGTGAAGGGGTTAACCAGCAGGGGGCAGTGAAGGGGTTAAATATGTTCCCTGGCTGTGTTCTAACTGTGGGGGGGCAGGGCTGGCCGGGACATAACAGATCTAACTGATCCCAGTGACAGGGATCAGTAGATCTGTTATGTCCCCTGTCACAGAACAGTGAACCGCCGTGTTTACAACGGCGTTTCCCCGTTCTGAGGCTCCTGAAAGTGATTGGTGGGTCTCGGGCGGACATCGAGTCCCACGGGCACGCTCGCGCAGCGTGCGGCGCGCCGCCGCTGCCGCCAGGGGGCGCGCAGGAGCATGTGCAGTGGAGGACGTCCTCCCGGCATTTCAGGTCCGCGCTGGAGCCGTATTTCGGCAATAGCGCGGACCTGGAGTGGTTAAAGAGGAGCTCCAGCCACCCCCACCAGAAAAATTTAAGTCAGCAGCTACAAATACTGTAGCTGCTGACAATATTAGGACACTTGCCTGTCCTGGGATCCCATGATGTTTACATTCAAGCTGACTTTTCAATCTGCCCTCGGGTGCTACCGTCACCATTCCTTGTAAGGGAGACTTGCGGCTTTACAGCTGGTTCCCTGTGAATGGCCCGGCGGCGGACAAAGGAGGAATGGGGCCAAACTTCCGGGGGAACTTTGGGGACGGGGTAACCCCTCCGAAAGGTGCCAAATGTGGCAGTGGAGAAAGCAAAGAAGCAGAACCTCCCCTGGCTGGCTTTCCTCTCACACTCCAAAGACATGCTGGTAGGTTAATTGGCTCCTGTCTAAGTTGACCCTAGTATGGGTATGGATGTGGGTTCAGCTGGCCATATATGGTTAGACAACCATTCAAAAAAAGATCATATTTAATAAAGCTCTATTGAACGTGCTTGCAATCATGCCATCATTGTGTCTAAATATTTCCTCCAATTGTGCTCATATTATCGATTAACATAAATGGTGAATTTTATTTATTCAATCGATCATATTGTGAAAGCACCTTGAGGGCAGGGACTGAAGTGTGTGTGTGTGTGTGTGTGTGTATATACATATATATTCTACATTGAGAGAACTATACAAGTACCCATAATACAGAACTACTATACAATATCTCACAAAAGTGAGTACACCCCTCACATTTTTTGTAAATATTTTATTCTATCTTTTCATGTGACAACAATGAAGAAATTACATTTTGCTACAATGTAAAGTAGTGAGTGTACAGCTTGTATAACAGTGTAAATGTGCTTTCCCCTCAAAATAACTCAACACACAGCCATTAATGTCTCAACTGCTGGCAACAAAAGTTAGTACACCCCCTAAGTGAAAATGTCCAAATTGGGCCCAAAGTGTCAATATTTTGTGTGGCCATCATTATTTCTCCTTCGTTCACTGACAGACGTAGCTCTTCATGACGTGGGATTTATGCTCGTCCCATTAGGAGTTAACTAGGCGGGGAAGAAGCAAGCTCGCCCCTCCCACGGGGGCCGTCCCCTCTTCCCACATAAACCCCCTACCTAGTTTAGCTCATCAGTTTTTAATGCCTAGTCGCAAGGAGTTGACCTGGCTCCCTTATGGGATCAATGCGGTCCGGATTGAGACTGCTCTTTTATTTCCCTGGATGTCGTACAGGCCTTATGAGTGTATCTGAATGCTACAGCTTCCTTTTGGAAGTCTGAGTCTTTGTACTGACAGAGGGTCCGCGCAAGGGTTTGGCGGCCTCGTCGGCTACTGTCTCCCGTTGGACCAGAAAGACCGCGACCCATGCGTATTCCGTTCGGGGCAAGGTCCCCCCTTTTCCAGTCACGGCTCATTCTACCAGGGCTGTTGGCACTTCCTGGGCTTTCCGACCAGGCTTCGGTGTCGCAGGTGTGCAAGGCGGCCACTTGGGCCTCAGTACACACTTTTACGAAGTTTTATAAGATTGATGTTTCAGCATCCTCGGATGCTGCTTTTGGCCGTAAAGTTTTACAGGCTGCAGTGTAGGCGCGTCTGGCACCTCCTTAGAGGTTCTGTTGGGTACAGTTATCGTTTACCCACCCCTCTTTTTTGACACAGCTTTGGGACATCCCCACAAGTCATGAAGAGCTGCGTCTGTCATTGATCGAAGGAGAAATAGGGATTTTATTAACTTACCGTAAAATACTTTTCTCAGAGTTCACTGACAGACGCATCACCCACCCCTCTGCTCTGTTTCGGTACGGCTTGTTACGAACTGATGAGCCAAGCTAGGTTGGGGGTTTATGTGGGAAGAGGGGACGGCCCCCCTTGGGAGGGGCCAGCTTGCTTCTTCCCTGCCTAGTTAACTCCTAATGGGACGAGCATAAACCCCACGTCATGAAGAGCTGCGTCTGTCAGTGAACTTGGAGAAAAGGATTTTACGGTAAGTTTTAATAAAATCCCTATTTTCCAGCACTGCCATAACCCTCTTGGGCATGGAGTTCACCAGAGCTTCACAGGTTGCCACTGGAGTCCTCGTCCACTGCTCCATGACGATATCACGGAGCTGGTGGATGTTAGACACCTTGCGTTCCTTCACCTTCCGTTTGAATATGCCACAAAGGTGCTCAATAGGGTTTAGGTCTGGAGACATGCTTGGCCAGTTCATCATCTTTTCGCTTCTTTAGCAAGGCAGTGGTCATCTTGGAGGTGTGTTTGGGGTCGCTATCATGTTGGAATACTGCCCTGCGACCCAGTCTCCGAAGGGAGAGGATCATGGTCGGCTTCAGTGTGTATATGTTGGCATTCATGGTTCCCTCAATGAACTGTAGCTCCCCAGTGCCGGCAGCACTCATGCAGCCCTAGACCATGACACTCCCACCACCATACTTGACTGTAGGCAAGACACGCTTGTCTTTGTACTCCTCACCTGGTTGCCGCCACACACACTTGACACCATCTGAACCAAATAAGTTTATCTTTTCTCATCAGACCACAGGACATGGTTCCAGTAATCCATGTCCTTAGTCTGTTTTTGCGGGTTTTCTTGTGCATCATCTTTAGAAGAGACTTCCTTATGGGATGACAGCCATGCAGACCAATTTGATGCAGTGTGCGGTGTATGGTCTGAGCACTGACAGGCTGACCCCCACCCCTTCAACCTCTGCAGCAATGCTGGCAGCACTCATACGTCTATTTCCCAAAGACAACCTCTGGATATGACGCTGAGTGCATGCACTCAACTACTTTGGTCGACCATGGTGAGGCCTGTTCTGAGTGGAACCTGTCCTGTTAAACTGCTGTATGGTCTTGGCCACCGTGCTGCAGCTCAGTTTCAGGGTCTTGGCAATCTTCTTATAGCCTAGGCCATCTTTATGTAGAGCAACAATTCTTTTTTTCAGATCCTCAGAGTTCTTTGCCATGAGGTGCTATGTTGAACTTCCAGTGACCAGCATGAGAGAGTGAGAGTGATAACACCAAATTTAATACACCTGCTCCCCATTCACACCTGAGACCTTGTAACATTAACGAGTCACATGACACGGGGGAGGGAAAATGGCTAATTGGCCCCAATTTGAGATTTTCTCTTGGGGGTGTACTCACTTTTGTCGTCAACCGGTGTAGACATTAATGGCTGTGTGTTGAGTTATTTTGAGGGGACAGAAAATGTACACTGTTATACAAGCTGTACACTCACTACTTTACATTGTAGCAAAGTGTCATTTCTTCAGTGTTGTCACATGAAAAGATAGAATAAAATAATTACAAAAATGTGAGGGGTGTACTCACTTTTGTGAGATACTGTATAAGTACCTGTAACACAGAACTACATTGGGGGGGGGGGGGGGGGGGGGCGCTGGACATCTAGTCCTACAGATACAACAGGGAAACCATAATGCTTATGCGGCCCGCAATAAAATAGTTTGACACCCCTGACCTAGAGAATTTAACGCCTCACCCAAAGTGCCACTGGTATATCACAGCAAGAGTAGAATAAAGAGAGGTCTATATCAACCAACTGGATGTTGGCATCAATATGATTACTTTGGGCAACCTTGTCACTCTTTATAATTATTATTCAGGATTTATATAACGTGCATTTTGTGCTGTGCTTTACAAAATGGAGGGAGAATGTACAGTTACAATACAACTCAATACAAGAGGGATCAGAGGGCCCCATTTGTTAGAACTTCCAATATGTGGGGGAAAAATGTCAGAATGTGGTCAGCCAATTGTGATCTGTTGGCGTGGAGCTCTTATTGTGATCTTACATCGCAGGTGTTTCCAGTCAGCGTTTTCTAAGGGGTGGGGGGTTGGAGTCCTATTCGCCCACATAGAAACATGGGGTCGGTCTGATGACCCCTGAGCTTGTTTGAGGATCAGTCCCTGAATCCCGATCTCGGAAATCTGTTGAGTGTCATCATGCTATGTTACATGGCACTTTTATTGCAGGTTTTGACCTTTTCAATATATAAAGCAGGTTTGAGGTGGGGGGAGCTTACTGCTGTGGTTAATAGGCTTTACCAGAACTGAAAGCTGATGTTCACACAATGCTTATACATGGGGTAGAGTGCTTATAGATCCTCATTTGTTCATATCTCAGCCAGAGCTACAAATGAAATGCAGTTATATACAAATGTCACAGGCTGATCTTAAGAGCTCTTTATCTTCTTTTTCAGATCATTTCTCAGTAAAAGAAAGCATCAGGCTCTTCCTAGATGTTCTCCGAGAAAGAGACAGAGCTGGTGAGTTCTCAAGAAACTCTTTCATCTCTTTAATGTTGCAGAGCATAAAATGCTGCCTATTAACTTTTTTATAATCATTTTAACTTGATCCTTTTATCTGTAATATTTAATGCTGTTGGAGCACTCTGTGTGTATCCTTTTTTATCTGCGTGTGTGTGTTTGTATTGGTGTGGTGGGTGTGTGTGTGTGCGCATATTTTTATTTGAATATATTTTTATGATATTTCATATATTTTGTGAGAATATATATTTATAATTTATTTTACTATATATAATTTATCATTTTTATATTTAAAAAAAAAAATGTATGTATATTTTTCATTTATTTAATTTTACACATAGTAACATACACAGGAGACCCCCATGCATACTTTGTATGATTGTTCAGTTGTCCGAAGGTGTATCTAAAGGCAAAAAATTGTATTGGTTGGAGTAGGGAAGTGTGTGTGTGTGTGTAAAACACAGGCATTTTAACTTTTTTTTTTTTTTTTTTTTTTTTTTTTTTTT
>BLSH010255328.1:613956-625643 GCA_018402905.1 Glandirana rugosa
TTTTTTTTTTTTTTTTTTTTTTTTTTTTTTTGCACATTACACAGAATATTATCTTACTAGAGGTTTTACATTTTGTGTATTCATAGAAAGCATAGTTGCAGATGTATTTGAATGTTCAGATCAAGTCATTTCTCAATGAGTCAAATCCTGAAATTATCACTTTGTAACATTTTGTAAAAATAAATTCTAATTAGTTGCAAACGTTTTGTTTTGAGAGCAGCATATTTGTTGTATTGTAGCATATTAATTGAATAGTTATAATTTGTTTTAAGAGTTCTACTGGTATATTATTTATTGTGTTTATAAATCTAGGAGTGTGTGAATTGTTGGGCCACCAATAATTGTAGAAATTGCTGACTTAATGTTAGAATTGCTTATAGAACATTATAGAATTAACTATGCCATAGATGAGGTGGTGCAGATTAAATTGTAACAAGTGTTATAAAAGCTGTGTACATTTAGGGGTCTGTGTGAAAAGATTGGCAGTGTAAAAAAAAAAAAAAATGTTTCCTATAGCAACCTGGCAACCAGATGCTGCAACTGCCACTTGTGCATGGCTCCATGCACACTGATGTAAAAACCGTTGCTTCTACAGGAGTTTTGTGTTCTGCCTGTCGCAGCTACAAATGTTATCCTATGTGTCCATGCACATTAGGACATTTAGAGGAATACTTTAAGCTCAACGTTTAGAGGAACCCTTCTGGTTCGCGTTTCTGATTGGAGCGTACTGGCAGAAAAACCTTAAAACTCTTCTAAACTCATCTAAACGCTATACAAAACCTGCTCCTATATGAGAGTTTTTTACTCCCAAGAGAACAGACATTTATTTAAGCCCAGTGCATGGAGCCTTATTGTTTGCACACTTTTTTCAAACTTTAAAGCACTACTTTTACAAAAATGATATATTACTATTATATTGATATCTATAAATGTATTTCACAGGCATTTATTCATTTATTTCTCTGCATTCATTTGCATACTGAGTTGTCACATCTCAAATAAGACCAATAAAACTGTAATACTTTTTAAATGTTACTGACACAAGTAGCAGTTTTCTAGACTGTCACTGTCGTGTTTTTTTGCAGGACAGCTATGTAAATAAACATAAAAGAAGGCGGTGAAATAAAAAGGAGTATACTGCATATGATCAGAGCTAATATTCTCCAGATGCAATTACCAGAATACTATATTTTATCTGCAGAATACTCGGGTCTGGGTAGCTTCTATTATGTACAATCATTCTACCTGTCTTGACTAAACTTTATTTATCAATATTTGTAATTTAAAACTACATTTGAGGAAAAAAATGCCTGCATCAAAAACAAAAAAAAACTGGGGCTGTAGATAGAAACTGACACTTTTAAAAATGTTTTGTTTCTAGCAAAAGTTGAAGCCTCACTGCTTTAGACAACAGACCTAGAATTTAATTTCTCAAGTTTTTTATAAATCCGAGTCCTAACCAAACTTCATGTGTTAATGTGTGCTACTCTGTGTCTATAACTGAAACCGTAGATTGCTTGTATTTCTTGTATTTTCATTCTTCTGTTGCTGATTAATTAGCAGTGGAAATTTGCAATGTTGTCACCATGGTTTTTAAATCTGACTGTAGCGAGGAGCTGTGAATTCTTCTTACTGCTTTGAGCAGGAATGGTGCAGACTGTTGACCTCTGTGATGATAGCTGCCTGTAGTAAAGTCTTGCTATTTTGAAACCCCTGAATCCCTCCATATTTCATTTAACCACTTCAGCCCCGGAAGGATTTCCCACTTTTTGACCAGAGCACTTTTTGCGATTCGGCACTGCGTCGCTTTAACTGACAATTGTGCGGTCGTGCGACGTTGTACCCAAACGAAATTGCTTGCGGTGTTGCATCATCTTTCACATTATACAAACAAAATGTGCTAACTTTACTGTTTGTTTATTTTTTTTTTTTTTAATTCATTGAAGTGTATTTTTCCAAAAAAAAATTGCATTTGAAAGACCGCTGCGCAAATACAGTGTGACATAAAATATTGCAACAATTGCCATTTTATTCTCTATATATAAATGTTTTTGGGGTTCTAAGTAATTTTCTAGCAGAAAATACAAATTTTTACTTGTAAGCAACAAGTGTCAGAAAAGGGTTAAGTGGTTAAGGTAGCAACCCCCCCCCCCCCTTTTTTTTTTTTTTTTTTTTTTTTGGGTCATGTCAGAGCCCAAAGTTGGATTGAAGTTGTGGGGGTTTTTCCCTTCTGCTTAAGGCCCCTCCCCATAGCACATTTACTGCTACAGGGCAGCCCCCCTGTGCAGAATCGTGTGTGTGTATATGTGTATGCAATATGCAATTCTGCACTTCCGCCTAGGGGGGCGCGCGCGCTGCCAGTGGCCCACTTCTGCTATGAGTACTCAAAGTTGGTTCTGGGCACTGGATGGCCGCTGGCACCCGCTGATCATAAGGCAGAGACACAGAATGAAGATATCTGTGCTAATAGGGTGAAAGGGATGGATTTTGTGTCTCTGCAAAGCAGGCAATACAATCCATCACTTCCCTTAGTAAAAGCAGCACATACAGTACGCCAAAACACTGGTTAGGCACACATTTAACTCTTTGATCACCCTAGATTTTTAACCCCTTCCCAGTTAGTGTCCTTAGTACAGTGACAGTGCATATTTTTAGCACTGATCATTATTGGAGTCCTTTCACACGTACGGGACCACTCAGGTCCGCCTGTCAGTTTTTCAGGCGGACCTGAACGGAGGCTCCATTCTCCTCTATGGAGCGATGGATGTCAGCGGTGACATGTCTGCTGATATCCGATCCATGAAATCCAGATGGATGGAAACTATTTTCCATCCGTCGATCGGATGAAAACGGACAGATCTCCCATAGAGGAGAGCGGGGCTCTGACCGTTTCATCACCGCACAGTGAGCAGAGACGGATCTGTCATCTGCCGGCTCAGCGGGGATCAGCGGTGCGCTCCCTTCTGAGCAAGCAGAGTCCGTTGGAACGGACAATTCATGTGGAAGAGCCCTTAGTGTCGGTGGTTCCCATAAAGTGTCATTTAGTGTCAGATTGACTGCCACAATAATGCAGTCCCGCTATAAGTTGCTAATCGTTGCTATTGCTAGTAAAAAAAAAATCTGTGTTATATCCCACAGTTTGTAGACGTTATAACTTTGGTAAAAACCAATCACTATATGCTTATTGGGACTTTTTTTTTTTTTTTACCAGAAAGATGTAGCAGAATACAGTACATTTTGGCCTAAATTAGTTTTTTTGTTTCAACTTTTTTTATTGGATGTTTTATAACAAAGTAATATATAATAATATAATTATTATTTATTTTTAATTTTTTTCAAAATTCAGTCTGTGTTTTATAGCGCAAAAAATAAACGCAGAGGTGATCAAATACTACCAAATAAAGCTCTATTTATGGGGAAAATTATATAAATTCTATTTGGGTATTTAGGTAAAGTAATGCAGTACCGTATCGCAAAATATTGCTTGGTCATGGGGAGGGGGGGGGGGGTAAATCTTCCCGAAGTCAAGTGGTTAAACTTTTTTTCCTTGAGTCTAAATTTGCATGTCTCCCTCTTCCCGGGGTTTGGGCTTGTGATCCCGCACTGTATAGTCTGTACTGACCGCTCCCCTTGTCGTCCTATGATGTCATCATGGTGCGCAGTGTTGTAGCCTGAGATTATACCGCCGCCGCTGGACAATCAATAGGAAGAATCCATAAACTCTTTATAAATTGATTTGACCTAATTCATGCTGCCAAACTCTACTTGCTGTCCGTAGCAGAAGGCTGCAGATAATGGAGTATGGCTACACGCAGATTTCTTTACGTTTGTAATTGAAGCTGCCCATCATTTTCTTCATTTTCCTTTAGATTTATCTTCAACTGTGTACTGCAAGGGCCGGCCTGATTTGCATACAAATTTAAAGTATTTAGGTTTGACCTCATATTGTTTTATATATATTATTTGTAAATTCTATAGGAAAATTGTGCAAGAGAATTGTGTAATGTATGGCCAGCCTTACAGTCTTGAAGAAATGTGTTTTGTTGACTGGCAAGAGTTTAGTAATTGTTGGAAGTGCTGTATATCCATCCCGGACTCTTATTTTTCTGGGTGACACACCCTCTTAGGTCTTCATTCATAGGCTGCATACAGAGTAGTATAGTTTTGTATGTATCTGTACGCAGCAGTATAGAGGGCTATGGGCCCGTTCACACAGTTGTGCCTGGAAGTATAATATTGCACTGCGTTCATCAGTGTGCAAAAAAAAAAAAGAAATAAAGCTGTGTATGTGTCAGTTTGAGGGTAATCCGCGCTGTACACACGTAATCTGCGATGATGCTTTACATGCATTCACTGCAAAGTGCACATTGAGGGGAATTTACTAAGACTCAAGCAGCTGTCCGTGGAAGCCAATCAGCTTCTAACTTTCATTTTCAAAGCTTACCCACTTGACCTCCTGAAGGTTTACCCTCCCCCTTCATGACCAGAGCATTTTTTGTGATACGGCACTGCGTTACTTTAACTGACGTTTGCGTAGTCCTGCAACGCTGTACATAAGTGAAGTGTCTTTTTTTTTTTTTTTTTCTCCCCCACAAAAAGAGCTTTCTTTTGGTGGTAGGTGGTATTTGATCACCATTGTGTTTTATCTTGTGCTCTAAATAAAAAATATAATAATATTATTTTTTTTTTTCTTTCTGCTATAAAACATAAAAAAAAAAAAATCTAATTTCGTCATAATTTTAGGCTATTTATTCTGCTACATATTTTTGGTAAAAAAAAAAAAATCCCAATAGGTGTATATTTGGTTGCTCAAAAAGTTTTATAGTATCTACAAAATTTGGGATATATACTGGAATTTTTTTTTTTTTTTTTTTACTAGTAATGGCGGCAATCAGTGACTTATAGCAGGACTGCGATATTGTGATGGACAATCTTACGCCAACTGACACTTTTGACACACTGGGAACCGGTGACACTAAGGCTATATGCACACAGGACTTTTAAAAAAAAAAAAAAGTCCAAAAAATGTCAGTAGCTTATCAGTGATTTTTTTTTCAGCTTTTACCAGCGTTATATCACCGCTGTTTTTTAGCATATTTAAAGGGCCAGCGGCTTTTTTTTTTTTTTTTTTCCAATTGATCAAAAACATTGGGGGATCAACGTTTTTGAGCATTTGAACGTTTTTACAGCTGAAAAAACGTCTCTCAGAAACCTGGTCTTGGGTTATTTTTACAGCTCAAAAACGTCACTGCTAAAAACAGTTGATAGCAGCCTGTGTGTGCATGAACCCATAGGATAACATGGAGGGTTTATTGACTGTAGAAAAAACGTCTGCAGCTGAAAACAGCTGCTGAAAAACAGTCAAACGTCCTGTGTGTATGAGGCCTAATGGTGGTCAGTGCTAAAAATCTGCAGTGTCACTGTACTAATGACACTGGCAGGGAAAGGGTTAACCAATTCAATACTGGGAACTTTTACCCCCTTCCTGCCCAGGCCAATTTTCAGCTTTCAGTGCTGTGACACTTTGAATGACAATTGTGCGGAAATGCAACACTGTACCTAAACTATATTTTTATCATTTTGTTAAAACAAATACAGCTTTCTTTTGGTGGTAATTGATCACCACTGGGTTTTTTATTTTTTGCTAAATGGAAAAAAGACTGAAAATTTTGGGATGAAAAAACACATTTTTCTTAATTGCTGTTATAAATTTTTGCAAATAAATGTTCTTCGTAAATTTAGCTCAAAATGTATTCTGCTACATTTTCTTTGGTGAATATAAGCCAGATCAGTGTACTGTATATTATTTATATTATTTAGTCTGTAGGAAAGTTAGAGTCCAGAAACTATGGTATGTTTCTGAAAATGAATCCATCCTGATGTACAGACGGCTTATCTCATTTCTTGAGGCCCTAAAATCCCAGAACAGTAGAAATATCCTGCAAATTACCCCTTTTTGGAAAGTAGTCAAATCCAAAAGTTTTTCTGAAGTTGTAATTTTTTTTGGAGAATTAAAAAAAAAAAAAAATTTTTTTATATTTTTTTATATAAGTGTGTGTGTGTGTATATGTGCATATATATATATATATATATATATATATATATACATACACACACACACACACACACACACACACACACACACACACACACACACACACACACATTCACACACTGCCACCAGTGCAGTACAGCGTCGTCATACAACTGGTGTGGGGGTGATCAGGGACACTCACTGACTTAATCATTTTATTATTACTTCACATGGTACAGATGAACTGTGATTCGACCTGTCTGTACCATGTGATCAAATTGACCAATCACAGCTAGCAACACAATTGTACACAATGGATGGCATAAAAGGAAGCCGTCCATTGTGTACAACTGTCATGTGACCTGCTGTGATTGGTCACAGCTGTCCCATGGTACCAGCCGGGAGCTGGTTGGCTGTGTCCCATGTACATGACCGGTGACGGATCGTGCCATTTCACGGCCCTGCGATCAACGCTTCCTGACAGGACGTCATATGATGTCAGAAAGTTGTCAATCTGCTATTGGCTGGGCGGGAACAGGTTAAACACCTAGGGCGATCAAAGGGTTAAATGTGTGCCTAACCAGTGTTTTTTTTTTTTTTTGCTTTAGCGTGAACTGCTTTTACTAAGGGATGTGTTTGTTTTTATTCCCCGCTTTGCAGGGAAACAAATTCTAGCACATCTCCGCTGCCATATAGACAGAGCTCTGTCCTGCCTTCCTCCTCACCAATCAGCAGGTGCCGGCATCCTCCATTGGTGGGCACCCACTGATCGGCTTGTGCTGTGACCAATCACAGCACAAGCAATGCGCCGCTGCGCCCCTACCTGGAAGTGCAGTACCTGATCCGGCACAGGAGAGCCACTATTCTGCCGTATAACAGTGTCATGCAGTCGGTAAGTGGTTAGAGAGGGAACCCCATTGATTTAACGGTTTCCCAAAATAGATCTATTCAAAGCATGCGCCGAGTTATCACCTGTGCATTAATATCTGTTTCTTTGCCTGTATGTGTAAAGGATAAAAGGGTTTAGTTCCACTTTAACCAAACAAGCTGAAGATAGAAGCTGATTGGTTTGATAAATCCCTCTCATTGACTCTATTGGATGTTACTCTTGCTGCTACTCAGGACCATCACTTGCCGATCGCGCACTGTAGCAGACTTGCTGACTACGCAGGAGTGTGTGTGTGTATATATATGTGTGTGTGTATATATATGTGTGTGTGTGTGTATATATATATATATATATATATATATATATATATATATATATATATATATATATACTGGATTTATATAGCATCAACAGTTTATGGAGCACTGTATAACATAAGGGAAGACCTTATAATTGCAATACAATTTAATACAGTCGGAATCAGAGGGCCCTGCTCATTGGAGCTTACAATCTTAACACTTTGAGTGCCCCAAATGTTAACCCCTTCCCAGCCAGTGTCAGTACAGTGATTTTATATTGACATTGATCACTAAATTGGTGTTGCTGGAGATGTTGGTGGCAGTTGGCTAGTTCCCACAAAGTGTCAGTGTCCGACTGTCTGCCGTACTATCACAGTCCTGCTATAAGTCCCTGATCGCCGCCATTACTAGTATAAAATACTAATTCTAGTATATACAGCATCCCATAGTTTGTAGACGCTATAACTTTCACGCAAACTAATCCATAAACACTTATTGGGATTGTTTTTATGTGTTTTTTTTTTTGTATTTATATATATCTCTCTCTCTATCTATCTATCTATCTATCTATCTATCTATCTATCTATCTATCTATCTATCTATCTATCTATCTATCTATCTATCTATCTATCTATCTATCTATCTATATATATATATATATATATATATACACAAACAAATTTTGGTAGCCTGGAAAGCATTGCACCTGCCATCAGCAGTTCACGGGTACAATCGCAGGATCCTGCAGAGCGGAGGTGTAGCTGTCTGCGCATACCTCATGCGGGCAGGCAGTTACTGAATGACAGGAAGAATCCATGAACTACTAGAGTGCTCATCAGCTCTAGAACTCTGCTAATGAATGACATGGCTGTGTGGGTGGAGCCCCGCACGGCCCGTTCTTTTCAAATTGTGACAGCAGGTACGGGGAGAATGACCCGCTGTCGCAATTAGAAGGGGCGTTGGAGAGAGGCTGCAGGAGCGGGAACATGTTCCACCTTAAAAATGGGTGTAACATGTTCCCAAAGGTCAACTTAACCTTTTAATGTCAATAATGTGGAACCAGCAGCGCTGCTGATTACACACTATTGATGTTTACAAGTCGCCCATGAATGAGTCATTTGTTCAGCAGTGCATGGCCTTCAATCATTTAGAATTTGCCAAAGTCATTCTGTGCTTGCTCCACCACCAAGTGAATGACTCATTACTGGCGGCAGCACTGTCTACAAATTGACATTTGCATGTCGGCCCTGAGCAGCAGCGACTGCAAATTGGGTCCAAATACGCTGTGCGTATGTAAAAGTAGTACAAATATGACATACGCACAGCAAGCGGACACCTTTTTTATACATGATCTTGCTGGCAGCAAATATCGGTATGGCCTGGGTACATGGAGCCTGAAAGGGTTACTAACCCCCCCAACAGTAAAATCAGTCCGTATATGCAGTAAAGCATGCTTGTTATACTCACTGTGGAACTTAAGGGGTTAATCCTCTGCACTGTGTAAAAAGGCTGCTTGATCTTGTATGCACAGATCCTCTCCTGCACTGTTCCCCTGGATAAGTCCAGATAAGACAGAGCAATTTGGAGTCAGGCTGCACATTCTGAGTTTGGTGAGTATTGCTAGAGTTTTTATCTTTTTTTTTAATCTCCTTGGGAGGAGTGCATGTGATCAGCATAGGGCCAATTATTACTGTCCAGACAGAGGGTCAGGAGCCCTGCAGCCTCATAGGACAGCTCAGTGCAGTATGAAAACTCCTACAAGCTTCACCAGGAACCGATGGAAACCACAAGACTGCTATGTACTGCTGATTAGAAAAAGCAATTAGCAGTTTATATTTACTAAAACAATTGCATCCCCATGTTCTGTGTACTTCGGGAGATCAGATATAGTGAATGCAGAGTCCTGGGTTTAGTAATACTTTAAATGAACCTGTGGCTGGAAAGAGAAAAAAAATGAAAAAAAACACAACTGATCCTCCAAAACGGGACAACTGAAGAACGGTGAGACAGTGTAAACAGTGAATGATTTTCATTTTTAACATTTCATAGTTTTGCTTAAAGCTGTAATGAAACCTCAGATATAAAGCAATAAGCTAACCATTTCAGCAGAAGTATTCTACTGTATACTTTTTCCTGTCTCTTCTTTCTCCCATTGATTAAAGATGTCGCTTTGTCATTCCTGATTTTGTCTTGATGACATCTAGACCCTATTACCTGCAAGGGATTTTTTTTTTTATTTGCCAAAAGTTGGGCTTTAACCACTTAAGGACCTAGCCTCTTTTTAAGATTTGTTGTTTAACCCCTTCCCGCCAGTAGGACATCCATGGACGTCCTGAACTTTGAGGGGTGATATCTGAACGGTGCCAGCAGCTACAGGCACCGTTCAGATATTTTTTCTCATTATTTTATCATAGCGGCAGTTCAGCCTCTTGATCGTTCTTATAGGCAGCGGGAGGGGACGTGTGTGTGTGTGTGTGTGTGTGTGTCTGTCTGTCCACGCCGCCATTCGGTGCTTCTCCTGTGCCGCCCGTACGATCTGCAGCAGGGAGAAGGAATCTGTAGCCGCCAGATGATTGTCAGGGAGATGACCATCTGGTAACCAGTCATCTCTATGAACCTCGGAGGTCCGGGCACGACGTTATGACCTCACGTCCGGGCCGGCTTTAGTAAACAAAGCCGTGATCACGGCTGGAAAGGCTGGGATCGGAATTTTTTTTTTCTAATCTTGGTCTTTCCAATCTGCAGGATAGATGCGAAGTCATATTGACCCCATATCTTTCCATAAAAAGGACCTGTCACGCACCATTCCTATTACAAGGGATGTTTACATTCCCTGTAATAGGAATAAAAGTGATCATAAAAAATTAGAGACAGTGTAAAAATAAAAGTAAAATAAATAATAATAATAAAAAAAAATTAAAGTCCCCGCCTGCTCACGCGCAGAAGCGAACGCATATGTAAGCCCCGCCCACATATGTAACCGTTGTTCAAATCACACATGTGAGGTATCACCGCATGCGTTAGAGCGAGAGCAACAATTCTAGCACTAGACCTCCTCTAACTCTAAACATGTAACCTGTAAAAAAATTTAAAGCATCGCCTATGGAGATTAAGTACCAAAGTTTGGCGCAATTCCACGAGTGATCGCAATTTTAAAGCATGACATGTTGGGTATCAATTTACTCGGCGTAACATCCTCTTTTACAACATACAAAAAAATTGGGCTAACTGTACTGTTTTGTATTTTTTTTTAATTCACTAAACTGTTTCTTTTCCAAAAAAAAAACGCGTTTGAAAAATTCCTGCGTAAATATCGTGTGATATAAAAAGTTGCAATGATCGCCATTTTATTCCCTAGAGTCTCTGCTAAAAAAAAGCATATATAATGTTTGGGTGTTCTGAGTAATTTTCTAGCAAAAAAATGATTATTTTTACATGTAGGAGAGGAGTGCCAGAAATGGCCCGGTAAGGAAGGGGTTAAAAGCGAAAACATTTTTTTTTTTTTGGCTATAAATTTACTTGGAACCCCCAAACCATATTTTTTTTTTTTTTTTGGACACCCTGGGAGAATAAAATGGCAGTCGTTGCAATACTTTTTGAATTAAAAAATAAGACCACAGTAAAGTTTTTTTTTTTTTATTTTTTTTTTTCTATATTTTCTATATTGTGAAAGATAATGTTACGCTGAGTAAATTGGTACCCAACATGTCATGCTTCAAAATTGTGCTCGCTCGTGGAATGGAGACAAACTGTGGCACTTAAAAATTTCTAAAGGTTACCAGTTTTGAGTTAGAGGCGGTCTAGTGCTACAATTATTGCTCTTGCTCGAACGATCTTGGCGATACCTCACATGTGTGGTTTGAACACCATTTTCATATGCGGGCGCAACTTGCGTATGCGTTCACTTCTGCGTGTGAGCTCGACAGGATGCTTTAAAAAAAAAAAAAAATTCTTATTTTTATTTTTTTATTTTTACACTGTCCTTTAAAAAAAAAAAAAAAAAAAGTGTCACTTTTATTCCCATTAGGAGGAATGTAAACATCCCTTGGAAAAGGATGACAGGACCTCTTTAATGTGAGATCTGGAGTCAAAAAGACCTCAGATCTCATATTTACACTTAAATGCAATAAAAGGAAAAAGGTTTTTTTCTTTTTTTTTTTTTTTAATTCCCCTTTAACCACTTGCCGACCGTGTAACGTAGTTACACGTCGGCAAGTGGCACCCATTGTTGTGGGAGGACGTTATATAACGTCCTCCCACAATCGCGCTCCCGCGCGCCCCCTGGGGCGCGCACCTGGGAGCATCCGTGACCGCCGGGTCTATGAGACCCGGCGCATCACGGATCCCGGTAAATGGCCGCTTGGAGCAGCCGTTTACCATGTGATCGCTCCGTCAAATGACGGAGCATCACATGTAAACAAGCCGGCGGAAGTGCCGGCTTGTCTCCCCCCTCTCCGCACCGATC
>BLSH010255328.1:635245-646407 GCA_018402905.1 Glandirana rugosa
ATTTTATATATATATATATATATATATATATATATATATATATATATTTATTTACAAACCCCCACATTTATTTATATATATATATATATATATATATATATATATATATATATATTTTAGCAGAGACCCTAGAGAATAAAATGGCGATTGTTGCAATATTTTGTCACATGGTATTTGCGCAGCGCTCTTTCAAACACCATTTTTTTGGGGGGAAAAAATACACTTTAACGAATTTTAAAAAAAATATGCAGTAAAGTTAGCACATTATTTTTGTATAATGTGACAGATGTTACACCGCGAGACTCATGAGAGAATCATGATCTTTATGCTACGCAACAAAATCGTACTCGTTTTAGCCAGAATCGTGCAGCTCTACTGTGTGCTGGGAGGAGGGGAGATGAGGCAGCTGGATATGCTTTTAGAATAGTCTTTCTATGTCCTCTGATAAAGCCCTGTGTACCATCAACAATTACCACTCTTTATATGCAGCTGGGCTCCAGTATTTCAGGGTGACCAGAAACCCACCAAAGCAATGAATAGTCACCGTGGGGTACACCCATGTAGGCAGAAAGCGGCTGCAAAGAGGCAACAGAAGATCAGCAGCACTGGAATACTTTCATCTTTTTTTGTATTTTAAAGTGTCTCTAAGGCGTCAT
Source organism: Glandirana rugosa (assembly GCA_018402905.1). NCBI lineage: Eukaryota > Metazoa > Chordata > Amphibia > Anura > Ranidae > Glandirana > Glandirana rugosa. Next base: position 635,902 of record BLSH010255328.1, read on the forward strand.
TTTAGATGTGCAGTTGGGTGGTAAAAATGTGCAGTAGACATGTTTTTGTCACCCACCAATGGCCACCCTTTAGCTGCATTAGGCAGCAGATGAGGGTGTTTTACATGCTGCAGTCATGATGCATTAGGCATAATAAGGAGTTTCCCCCTATAACAGGTTTTTAGTGCCCCTCTTACTGGCCAGCCTATAACCCTGATGTAATGGTGTTGCATTGGAGTTATTGACTGGCTGCTCTGCTGTGAGTAAGTTAGGGTTAGGGGGTGCAAATTAGCTGGCTCCTAGATTCAAAGCAAATTTGTCAAGCCCTGCTGTAAGCAATTAAGAATTACCTGAATCTTCCACGTGTCAGTAAAGTTATCAGATCTAGTATTATGGAATTTTAATCTGGCATAGTCCATAGTGGCAGAAAACTGTTAGCAGTGCTTTTGTGAATCCCTTGATAAAGTTTGGAGGTTTTAACGAAAATGTAGTAATTTACCATGTATAAAAAAAACCTCTGCTAACTGAGGGGTTAAAGGCTTTGCATACCAATTTATTTTTTATTTGCACACGGGGCCTTCATTTTAGCCAGTAGAAAAAAAATCCTGGTATATTTTTTGAATGCAGAGGGGGGAACTGCTCACACACCCATTTGTTTTCATCCTCCCTGTCCCACCATAGCACAGCTACAGCAGTGGAAGGGTTAATCAGGCCCATGATTTAATCGGTATTTGTGTGATCTCCAGACGTGCTGCAAACACGAACGACTTGCTGACATGGGGAACTTGCTATCATTAGAGCTATTAACCCCATACAGTTAAAAGAATACAATATAGTGTAGTCTGCTGTATTGGGCTTTTTACAGTGACTTCAGACTGCAGCTTCTGTCGGTGCCCCTTGGTTCTTCATGTGCTTAACAATGTGATTGGACAATCTTCTTTAGATCTTCTATCCACTATGTAAAGCAAGGGTCTGCCTGATTTGATACCAATTGAACAGATTGCTTAGGTTTGTCTCTAGATTACATATTGATACTTTTTTGATAATTCTACAATCTCTGAACAAATTATTAGTGTATGGCCAGCCTAGATTTACCAAAACTATATCCACTTGAAAACCAGGCCTTTTTCTGACACTTTTTTTGTTTACAAGTAAAAGTCTTTTTTTTTTTTTTCCAAACTACTTGGAACCCCCAAACATATTTTTTAGCATAGGCCCTAAAGAATAAAATAGTGGGTTTTGCAAATTTTTATGTCACATGGTGTTTGCGCTGCAGATTTTCTAACCCAATTTTTTTTTTTTTTAAATACACTTTAATGCATGCAGGCCTTAACAAAAGCCAGCTAAAAAAGTTAGTAGCCAGTTTTTTGTTTTTTTTAAACTTGTAAAGCTTATGGGTAGATCCTGTAACATGTTCCAAAGGTGAACTTATCCTTTAACCCTTTTCACAATCAGAGCCGTTTTGTGCGTTTTTTAAATTTTTTTTATTAATTTTTTATTTGCACATACGTTTTTAAAAAATCATTTTGGGCCCGAAGATTACATAAAACCCCCAAATATATATTTTCTGAAAGCACACACCCTAGAGAATAACATAGTTCCACTGTTTTATGTTACCCAATATTACCGCAAAGGTAAAAATCCCATTAAATTTAATTTTAGATGGAGACAAAAATGCAATAAATGACCCAATATTTTGGTAAAATTTAAAAGCTGAGGTTGCACTGGGCAAATAAAAACCCAACATGTCAAACCTTAAATTTACATGCGCCCGTGAAATGGCAACAAACTTCAGTACTCTATATTTTCCATAGGCGATGCTTTAAATGCTCCCTAGGTCATCAGTTAAGACTTATGAAGGGGGTCTGGTGCTAGAATTATTGCTCTCATTCCAGCATGCATGGCGATATGTAGCATGTGTATCGCAATCAACGTTTTCAGGCATAGGTGCCCGGCTGCGTGCGTTTACCTTTGTGTGTATGTGGGGGGGGGGGGGGGACTGGGTAGGAGGGGGATGTCTCCTCCCACTGCCTGGGATAACGACCGAGCGGCTATACCCCCGATACATCAATTTCTCCTGACCAACGTACGGGTACAATGGTTTGCATGAAGTAGTTAAATTATACAATCAAATTTAGTGGTGCACCGAAATGATAATTTTGGACCAAACCAAAAAGTTTAGGATGCACTTGGCTGAAAACCGAAACCAAAATGGACAGTTTTATTATATTTATATATATATATATTTTTTTTCTAATCGTTTTTGAAGTGCTTTTGTGTTAAAAGAAGTACAAGAAAAGCTCAAGAAAAATGCACCCCTTTAAAATCTATGTATGTCTTCACACTGGTCTGTTGCGCTTCTATTGCGATTTAATGCGCCACCCCATTGAAATGCATTGAAAACATGGCAAAAATGCATCAAAAAGCACCTGTGACATGACCTATGAAAATCGCTGCAAAATCCCTAATCCAATTGTATGGTAATGTGTGTTTAGCCATTACAGTCTGTACAATCCCTGTTAGAGATACCAAGTATGTAGTGCAAAGGTCTGCCTGGTTGTATTTAGACTGATCAGATTGTTTAGGCAAGTCCACATATGACATCGTTTTATTGAATCTAAAATTGATTGTCCCTACACAGTATTCTGATTTTACACTCTCTGAACAAATTCATTAAAACTAAGCAATCTACTCAATTCATATCAAATCAGACATGTCCTTGCTCCACATACTTTATTTGATCGTAGATCTAAAGGAGATTGTACAGTCACATTGTTCAGTCCGCCCTAAAGAAGTACATATTTCTGCTCAGCGTCTTTTAGAATTGATAATTCCTGCTGCACCAGTGCATTTTATTTTCCAAACACAGAGAACATTGCAGTCCTGAAGGGGTTTTATCCATCCATCCAGAGGTCGAGGTGACTCAGCTGCACAACAGACCTGCACAAAAACAGCAACAAATTTAAATTGTCCCCATTTAGGACCTCGTTGGCACCACCCAGAGGACACAAAAAAGATAAAGTCCAAGAGCCAAGAAATATTAGTCGCTCTAAAGGCAGAAGGTTTTTTTTTTTTTTACCTTAAATCGGCGTTCCACCCAGAAATTTTTTTTTTTTTTTTTTTTTTTGCATCCACTCTTTAATACTAAATAGATGTAACCTTTTGTTTTCTTACTTTCAAACCGCCTAGTAATTACATGTATTTTTTACTCACAATTTTGTTTCTCTCACTGCTGGACTTTTCCATTTTAAGTGAGGGCATCTGAAGCCCATCTGTAGTCTTCTGGCATCTTTTCCTTAAAGAAGTGCATGGTGGGTAACCATCATGCACTCCTCGATCTCTGTCCGGTAAATCTCGGTAAAAAAATAATAATTCTGGGTTTAACTCCGCTTTAATGCATTTTTCTGAATTTAGGTAAAAAAAAAATCTGTGCGCAACTTCATCAGATCCCCCCATATACTAACCTGAGCATGATCTTGATTCTGCACTGTGCCTGAGATCAGCGGCTCTCTGCTCTGTACCTCATCACAGGACATATAGCATTGGCTCCTGCTCCTGTCAATCAAATGACAGATGGGGAGGGGTGTCATGGGTGTGTGGGGTGTCTCATTTCTACATAACTCTGCATGAAGGAGAACTGTACTAATCAAAAATGTAATTTTGGGGTTTCAATGACAGGTCTGACAATTAGGAAGACATCCAGGCGGTTCAAACAAGAGATTTGTCAGGCGACTTGAGTCGCTTGACAAGTCGCCTCCATGCACTGCAATTGGAACTGTTCCAAGTCGGAGCGACTCAAGTCGCTCCGGCTTGGAAAAAGGTACCTGTACGACTTGGGGGGCGACTTGCATTGACTTCTCTTACAGAAGTCGTTTGCAAGTCACGTTGCGCTGAGTCGCCCACATGTCGGATGACGTCGCCCCCCCCAACCGATCGATTATGGGCAGTCGCTGCATCGATGCCGCATCGCGGACGACCGAATCGCGATGGATTGATTCATTGATTAATTTCAGCACCCCTAATCTATAGACAGTCAGTGCAGCTTGTGGTTGAGCCTGCAACTGTGCCACTATAGAAAACCATGAAAGATGACCACAGAAATAAATAAGCGCATGTAATAATTTTTTTAAAAAGCACAAATATACACTTGCATGTGAGTAAAAAGTACTGTTTGGACTTGGAGGGATGGGAGAGTTGTGAACAGCGCAGCTGGCCAACTGCTAAACAGCTGTCGTGCACAAAAATTCAGACCTGCCAGAGAGATGGAGACGGCAGAAACTAAACAGAAGTCTGTGGACCAAGGAAGCAAGTATCTGGGGGATGGAGTGGCATATACAATGTGTTTCAGAGGCCACGGCTCCTTTTTCAAGTATTAAAAGGAGGCGGGTAAGTAGGACATGTTGAGATGCACCAACATTTCATCAGCCAAAAAAATGTTTTTGCCATTGTGCCGATAATGGCACCGAAAACGCACACAATTTTGCAGTGGTTTTACTTGTGATGATGATGTATGATGCATGTATGAGGTAGGGGTGTTGAAAATCTTGTAATCGATGCATCGCGATTCAGGTGATGAGACGGCACAACTGATGGCCACTGATGAGGCGGTATAACTGATGGCCACTGGTAAGCTGCCCTGATATTGCTGCACTGATGGGTTCTTGGTGAAAACCATCGGCAGTAATCGTAATGCATCGCAGAATCGTAATCTAATCGTGAGACCAGTGAAGGTACGCACCTCAAGTATGAGGCCACAACTGAAGCCCAACGGACCACTGTGCAGACATACATAGAGTTTAATAATAATATTAATAAGTTAAATAGAATTTTATATATATATATATATATATATATATATATATATATATGCACAGTATCTCACAAAAGTGAGTACACCCCTCACATTTTTGTAAATATATTATTCTATCTTTTTCATGTGACAACACTGAAGAAATGACACTTTGCTACAATGTAAAGTAGTGAGTGAGAGTTTGCCAGGGAGGGAGGGATGAGTCATAAGAGGGCCAATTAAGGCTGCAGGGCTGGAGGTGTGTGTCTGTGCAAACCCAGGATGTGAACAGGCAGCAGCTTCAGCTGCCCACAGTTAAAATGGATGCAGCCAGACTTGGTGAAGGGAGATTATTGTAGTATATTTGGCAAGTACAGAATCACAGTATATTTAAAATATGCAAAGTGGTTGGAGGGAAGCTTCAGAAGGGCAGAGATATTTTTATTATGAATTATGTGAGCAGACTGCAGTTCCTCTTTAATATCTAAACCGCTGGCAACAAAAGCGAGTACACCTCTAAGTGAAAACAATCAAATTTGATCCAAAGTGTCAATATTTTGTGTGGCCACCATTATTTTCCAGCACTGCCTTACTTCTCTTGGGCATGGAGTTGACCAGAGCTTCACAGGTTGCCACTGGAGTCCTCTTCCACTCCTCCATGATGACATCATGGAGCTAGCTGATGGATGTTAGAGACCATCTTTTAGAAGAGGCTTCCTTCTGGGACGACATCCATGCAGACCAATTTGATGCAGTGTTCAGTGTATGGTCTGAGCACTGACAGACTGACCCCCCCACCCCTTCAACCTCTGCAGCAATGCTGGCAGTACTCATATGTCTATTTCCCAAAGACAGCCCCTGGATATGACGCTGAGCACATGCACTCAACTTCTTTGGTCGACCATGGCGAGGCCTGTTCTGAACTGAACCTCTTCTGTTAAACCGCTGTATGGTCTTGACCACCGTGCTGCAGCTCAGTTTCAAGGTCTTGGCAATCTTCTTATAACCTAGGCCATCTTTATGTAGAGCGACAATTCTGTTTTTCAGATCCTCAGAGTTCTTTGCCATGAGGTGCCATGTTGAACTTCCAGTGACCAGTATGAGAGAGTGAGAGCAATAACACCAAATTTAACGCACCTGCTCCCCATTCACACCTGAGACCTTGTAACACTAACAAGTCTCATGACATTGGGAGTGAAAATGGCTAATTGGGCCCAATTTGATCGTTTTCACTTAGGGATGTACCCACTTTTGTTGCCAGCGGTTTAGACATTATTGGCTGTGTTGTTGTTTTGAGGGGACAGCAAATTTACACTGTTATACAAGCTGTACACTCACTACTTTACATTGTAGCAAAGTGTCATTTCTTCAGTGTTGTCGCATGAAAAGCTAGAATAAAATATTTACAAAAATGTGAGGGGTGTACTCACTTTTGTGAGATTTTCATTATTATTTTTTTTTTTTTTCCTTTTTTTCATTAAACTGTCCATTTTCGGATTCGTGCCAAGTGCATCCTGAATTTTCCGTTTCGGCACCAAAATTTCCATTTGGTGCACCTCTAGTGACCTGTTTGTTTTTTTTTGTTTTTTTGTTTTTTTTTTTAAATGACCCTTTACAATCATTTTACCAAAAGAATAAGTTTCCAAACGATTTTGCAAATATTTCTCTACATCTACAGCGATTTGTGTGTGTGTTTTGTGACCTTTGTAACAAGCTTTGCCTGGAAAGTTCCCATCTTTTTGTATAGTTACCATTAGACATGTTCCTCTTTGTCAGTACTGATATAAATTCTATTTTCTCAATTTTGGCTCATACTCTTTTATAGCCTGATGTTACTTTTATGTTTTTTTTCATCTAGTAATTTTTGAATAGTGTGGTAGCTTTGTCATCAATTTAAAATGCATACCCTGTCAAGTCCTATTACATCAGGCCCCATTCTGTAGGATTTTTTATGTGTATTTAATACCACACCAATAGGAAAAGGACAGGAATTTGCATAATTGAGTCACCATGTTGCCAAATCTAACCAACTTACACATTCACTTCTGTACTATGCAATGAAATTGCAAATAAAGCTGGCCATACGCTAAGAGAATTAATTTCAGACTATTCATCAGGAACCCTGTCAGGTTATGATCACTGTCTTTGCACCATTAGAGAGATTTACCTTATTTTTGTTCAGTTCATGGCCTAGGACTTCATATATAGGATGGACTCGGGCGTGTTCACAAGTGCACGTGCCCGAGCCCGCCAGGAAGTGAACCCGGCGCTGCGCTATTCACAGGCAGGGAGACATTTCCCGATCGCTGCAGCCGCACATCGGGGAGCACCCTCAGGCGATTTAGGAGAATAAATTACACATAATTTCTTGACTACCTCTTGCAATTTTGAAGGTCCTGGAGCACCAGGACAATGGAAACGCCTAAAAAATGACCCCATTTTGGAAAGTAAACACCCCAATGTATATTCTAGGAGACATAAAATGAGTCTTTTGAACATGTTTTTTTCCACAAGTTTTTGGAAATTGTGGAAAGAAAATGAAAACGCTTTTTTTTTTTTTTTTACACAGTTATCCATTTATACAATATTTCTAACACACAGCATGTACATAGCAAAAATGACACCCCACAAAATATTCTGCTACTCCTCCCGAGTATGGCGATACCACATGTGTGACATTTTTACACAGCCTGGCCACATACAGAGGCCCAACATACGAGGAGCACAGTCAGGTGTTCTAGGGTCATACATTTCAAATCTAATTTGACTACCTTTTACACTATTGTGAGGCACTGTGGTGGCACGGGTGGGCAGTGTAGTGGCACGGGTGGGCAGTGTAGTGGCACGGGTGGGCACGAATGAGGCACAAATGAGCACGGATGGGGATGGATGAGCACGAACGGGGATGACTGAGCACGGACGGGTTGGTGAGGATGACTGGGTGGGTGAGCATGGATGGGGTGAGGAGGGCTGGGTGGGTGGGTGTGGATGGATGGTGGGGGGTGCAGCCTGTCCCCCACTGTCAGCAGCGCTGTGGGCATTACACATTGCCCACAGCGCTGCAGCACGTCCTCTCTCCCCCCTCTCTCCTCTCACACTGCACCAATCGGTGAGGAGAGAGAAAAGCCGGCAGAAGCGCCGGCTTGTTTACATGTGACCGATCCGTCATTTGACTGAGCGATCACGTGGTGAAAGGCCGCTCGCAGCGGCCATTCACCGCGATCCGTGAAGCACCGGGTACCCTGGACCCGGCAGTCACGGATGTTCCCGTGTGCGCACTCTAGGGGACGCGCCATTCTGGGAGGACGTCATTGTACGTCCTCCCAGAGTTAAGCAACCACCCTGCAGATGTATTTTGTCTATGGGCCGGTTGCTAACTGGTTAAAGGGCACCTGTCATTTCAGATCTATCATGGTAGCGCCTATTAGGCATCCACTCACCTGCTACCGCCACCTCCCTCACCTCGTGTCACTGCGGCATCACCAGCCGTCCCATTAAAGTAAATGGAGCTGTCAGTGAGTCAACAGGGAGCCGCCGCTGCGGGACAGAGATGACAAAAGTTGCCCTTTAACCCCTTGCCGATCGGCATTTGACGGCAGCAAGGTGGCTCGTGAGCGCAAATCGCCGTCATATGACGGCGGCCGCGCTCACGAGCCTAGTGAGCGCGCGCGCTCACTGTGTTCGGGGAGGGCCGGGGAGCGGGTGCGGCGGCTTCGATTGCCGCCGGCCACACACGATGCCCCCCCCGGAGTGAAAGAGCGGAGGTCCGTGTATGTAAACACGGACCTCCGCTCTGTGTGAGGGGGAAGGGCTGTGATCACAGCCTTCCTTTACGTGAAGGCTGTGACCACTTCCCTTCCCCAGATAGGCAAGCCCCCCTACAGTTAGAACACGCCCAGGGAACATAGTTAACCCTTAGCGCGCCCCCTGCAGGTTAACCCCTTCACTGCCAATGGCATTTACACAGTAATCAGTGCATTTTTATAGCACTGATCGCTGTATAAATGCCAATGGTCCCAAAAAAGTGTCAAAATAGTCCGACATGTCCGCTGAAATATCGCAGTACCGCAAAAAATCGCAGATCGCCGCCATTACTAGTAAAACAAAAAAAACCCCAAAAATGAATTCTCATCATCTGTAAACGCGACCACTTTTGCGCAAACCAATCAATAAACGCCGATTGCGATTTTTTTTTTTTTTATCGCAAATATGAGGAAGAATATAAATCGGCCAAAAACGGTGAAAAAAAATGTTTTTTTATATTTTTTTTTTGGATTTGTATTCTAGCAAAAAGTAAGAAATTTGGGTTTTTTTGCAAAATTGTCGCTCTTCTTTTGTTTATAGCGGCGATCAGAAATGACGCAGAGGGGATCAAATACCACCAAAAGAAAGCTCTGTTTGTGGGAAAAAAAGGACGCAAATTTCGTTTGGGTACAACGTCGCACGACCGCGCAATTGTCAGTTAAAGCGACGCATCGCCGAATCGCAAAAAGGGCTCTGGTCCTAAAGCAGCAAATCCTTCCGGGGCTGAAGTGGTTAAAAATTATGATTTAAATCTAGCCATTTTACTAGGGATTTAAATCAAATCCACCCTTTTGCAAACCTCTGCTTCAGGCTGGTAATGCCGATCTAATGGCTTCCATACCAAGACAAGTAGGCAGATAAGGATTTCTGACTTCATTGGCTGCATACATATTCTAGGTCAGTAACTCAAAGAATTTACAGGTTTTGATAGGTAGACAGCCAGATACCAGCATTTTCTTGTGGGAAGTTCAGATTTCCTTTCTAAAGTGTTTGTTAAGCCACTTGTATAAAAAGTTCCCATCCGCTCTGTATTATAACAAGAAGTTGCCCTGTGTCTGTGCTAAAACCTATATATACATGTCTCTGTATAGATAACACACCTTCTTACTAGGATCAGTTGTCATTTTTCAGCTTTTCTCTCTCAGCTCAGAGTTCCTGAGGGAGGGGCTGAGCACTGCTGCTGAGGTCAGCTGGAGAGAGAGAGAGAGAGAGAGCTGTGCTGTGTTATCTGTATAGATAAGAATATTTCTGATATAACACTGACACAGGCAACTTATTCTTCTAATACAGAGGAAATAGGAGCTTTTAGAGTTAATTATGAGAGCAGAGAGTAGAAGTTACCAGAGGGAGGGGGAGTTGAAGACAGGCACACAGGAGATGGGAAAGCTGGGAGTGACATAACCTGCATAGACCACGGGGCTCTCTCTCAGGATAAGCTATATACAGGGGGAGTCAGTATACAGGGGGGGGGGGGGAGTCATGACCAGGCATTATCACACAGGTATTTTAGGGGATACAGAGGGATAATTTAAAAATCAAAAGCACCATACTGCTAATTGCACATTAAAGAGACAGGAGCAGCATTTATTTTTTTATTTTTTTTTTTGGTTAACAAACTCTTTAACTGTTCTAACCTGACACTTGCTGCTAGAACACCAATATCAACCAATCCAACCAGCAGAATAAACAACCTAGCACTTGTCTGGTTTCTTGGTCATAGAATCACACCACTAGTCTTAACTGATCTTTTTCCTTTTAAAATGTTACATAGCGTGTTTATGATCTTTTTCTTTGTAACTGATGAACATTAATACAACTTGCTACTTGGGTCACTGAGACCCTTGCAGTATGGTTGGTTGTCAATGTTCTTCTGCAAAGTATAACTGGTTATATCAGCTGTCATTCAGTGCACAGATCGGGCTATAGAGATTTTT
>BLSH010255328.1:661740-681741 GCA_018402905.1 Glandirana rugosa
GCCCCCCCCCCCCCCCCCCACACACACACAGTTGGAACACTGTGAGGGAACACATTTAACCCCTTGATCGCCCCCTACCGCTTAATCCCTTCCCTGCCAGTGACATTTATACAGCAATCAGTATTTTTAGCTCTGATGTATAAATGTCAATGGTCCCAAAAAAGTGTTCGATCTGTCCGTCACAATATTGCAGTCCCGATAAAAATCGCATATCGCCGTCATTACCAGTAAAAAAAAATAATAATAATGCTTATATTCTGAGTTTATAGACGCGATCACTTTTTTATTTACCAAAAATTTGTAGAAGAATACATTTTGGACTAAACTGATGAATAAATTTGTTTATTTTATTTTATTTTTTTTAGATATGTAGCAAAAAGTTTAAAAAAATTGTTTATTTCTCCTACGTTCACTGACAGACGCAGCTCTTCATGACTTTGTGGGGTTTTATGTTCGTCCTACTAGGAGTTAACTAGGCAGGGAAAAAATCAGCTGGCCCCTCCCTTGGGGGCCGTCCTCTTTCCCTACATCAAACCCCCTCACAGAATAGCTCTTCAGTTTCAATGCCTAGTTCGCAAGGAGTTGACCTGGCTTCCCTATAGGGAACTGCGGTCCTATTGTGACCATTTTTTATTTTATTTTCTTTTCTTTTTTTGCTGCAATCAAGATGATCTGCTATCAAGAAGCCGGTCGGGGCATCGAGAGTCCTGGTGCTCTGTACTTTCCCCGACCTGGCCAACATGATGCGAAGCCGGCCCCAACACAGGGACCCGCCGCATCTTACCCGTTCCGTGCGGGTGGCCCGGGGCGAGTTCCCCCACATGGTCCCCTTCCCGATTCGTTCGGCAGGGCGACTCTGGGCCGGCAGCATGCCCCCCATCGAGGGTGGAAAGTCTGCATTCGGTGGCTACCGTGGCGTCGGACGGGTAAGTGAGCGCCCTGCCTTCTTCCCCACCCGGGGAGTGAAGTGGGTCCGACGTCCGCAAATGCGGTTTTTTGCTCTGCTCCAGTAGCTTGTCCGGGGTAGCCACCGGTGGGGATCAGCCTCTCATCTTGCCCCCTGCCACACCTCGCCCCCCACCCCCCTCCCCAGCGCTTCCCCTTTGTTCGGCCTTCTCGTCCAGCATCACCATGCGGTCCTTCGGCCGCCATTTTGCCGTAGCCGCGGACATTTTCGGCCTATGGGGCTTTCCCTCTAGCGCTCGGAGCGGCCATATTCCGTACTGCACGTTGCCTGAGAGGTGTGTTTCACCCTCTAGTGCTTCCTGGCGGCCATCTTCACTGCATGCTCTGCATTCTACACGTGGCTGCAGCTTCTCCTCTCAGCAAATGGACGGTGACAGGCAGTATTTCTGAACGATCGGCGCTGATGGGCAGCAAAATCGCAAGTATAGCTGGGCTCCCTCTGGGTGCTGGTGGCGGTGGGGTGCTGTCCTCTGACCCTGTGGGGGTGTGTGGCTGTGTGCGGGGCGTCCTTCCATCCATCCATCCCTGACAATGGCTGATCTCCCTGCAAACCTGCTGAGAGGGCATCAGCAGCCATGCAGTCTGCCCAAGGGGCTTTTCTCACCCAGCTGCGGGATGTTATCACTGAAATCTTTCCACGTAGGGACGCCGCTCTGCGGGCCCCCTGGAAGCGCCCCCCCTTTTTTTATCCTCAGGGGAAGATTCTGAGTCTGAGGGGCTTCAAGGGTCTTAGAGACCCCGGGGGACTTGTCTGCTGAGGTGACATGGTAGCTGAGGACGACCAGGAGCCAGTGGCTGACCAGGACAATGTGCTGGTCGCCACCATTATCGCTGGCATTCTCACCAAGTTGCATCAAACGGGCGAATCGCGATTTGCCTATGTGTGCGGTCTTCTAGGCCCCCAAGGCCCCAAGTCCTATCCTTACAGTTAATTTTTTGACCATTTCCTATATCGTGAATGGCAGCAACCCGCCATTCCTCCTCACTGATTGGCCGTTTTACTGAACGCTATCCCTTTGGGGAGAATTTCCTAAAGAAATGGGAATCTCCTGCGGTGGATCTGCCTATTGCACGCCTTACCAAGGCGACTATCATTCCTATGGCGGGGACTCCTTCCTTCAAGGATCCTGCCGATAGCAGGACAGAGGCACTTTTGAAGTCCTTGTTCTTGAACGCGGGCGCTGCAGTTCGACCTGCTTTGGCTGCGGCCATGGCAGCGCAGTACCTCTGAGTGCATGGAGGAACTTAAGTCAGACCTGGTGGGCGGTCGCCTGATGGAGGCACCGCAGTAGGCTGAGTTTTTACTCCAGGGGATAAAATGCCTCTGTGCAAACCAGGAACATGCGGCGGTGGATGTTCTGCTCTTGCTCTCTAGAATGTCGATAGCGGCCTTTAGACTTCACAGAACTCTTGGCTGCGACCCTGGTCGGTGACCACGCTTCCGCACTAGGTTGGGCTGATCTTCCTTTTCAGGATGGGCGCCCATTTTGGCTCGCGCCTTGCTGAAATCATTAAGGATCTCACAGCAGGCAAGAGTACTTTCCTTCCGGAGCCCCGCAGGCGTGAGTTCCGCCTTAGACAGGAGCCTGCTACGTCGGGTCAGAGGTAGCTTTTTCGTGCATCAGGCACGGCAAGCAAGGGAACCGTTCCAGTAAGGTTGCTGCAGGGGCCGGACGCCAGCAGCGGCAGCGCAAACCAGGAAAGACGGGAGACAAGTCTTCCTCAGCCTGATGGGGCGCCCCCGCCCGAGTGTCGGGTGGGGGGACGTCTTCGGGGGTTCGCACCTCCCATCAAATTTACACCTCCCGCTGGAGCGCAGGCTGGCCCTTCCAGGGCAGTACAGGCTCTATCAGAACAGGGAGTGATTGTACCGGTTCCCTCGGAGAGGGATTTTGAGGTTTTTACTCGAATCTCTTTGTGGTGCCCAAAAAAGGGGAAGGCTTTCGGCTCATCCTGGAATTGAAGGCCCTAAACAGGTTTGTCAGGGCGTGCGAATGCCGCATGGAGTCTGTTCGATCGGTCGTGGCCGCCCTGCACCAGGGGGACTTCCTAGCGTCATTGGAAAGGATGCGTACCTCCATGTCCCCATCCATCAGCGTTTTCTGCGATTCGCGGTTGGGGATCGCTATTTTCAATTTGTAGCTCTTTCCGTCGGCCTGACCTCCGCGCCCCGGGTGTTCACGAAGTTTCTGGGCTCGGTGTTGGCGTTGCTGCGTAGGAGGGGCATTGCCATAGTGGCGTACCTGGACGATCTGCTCCTACGAGCGGACTCTGTCTCTGCCCTGGAGGAGAATGTGAACATCGCAATGGTCTCATTGCGGGACTTCGGCTGGTTGCTCAACCTGCAGTAGTCGTTGGTGTCTCCTTCCTGCCGTCTGGAGTATCATTATGAACAAACAAAGGTGTTTTTCCCTCCGACGGAGCTACAGAACTTACAATCGGCTGTACGCACTCTCTTATCACGCCGCCGGCCTTCCTTGCGGTCCTGTATGAGGGTGCTGGGGTTCATGGTCTCGTCGATCGAGGCGATACCTTTTGCCCAGAGTCACACTCGTTTGCTCCAGCGAGCAATTCTGGTCCAATGGGACAAGCCCCACCGGTTGTTTGGATCTTCCGATCCGGCTGGGCCCTCAGATCAGGGCGTCCCTCGCCTGGTGGTTATGGGACTCGGCCCTCACTCAGGGGAAGTCGTTCCTGTCCCTTCGGTGGACAGTAATCACCACGGATGCCAGCCTGACGGGCTGGGGCGGAGTCCTGGAACGACTATCAGCTCAGGGTCGTTGGTCGGCCCAGTAGGCCTGCCTACCCTTCAACGTGCTGGAGCTGAGTGAGATCAGACTGTGTCTTTCTCATTGGAAAAGAGATTGCAAGGCTGCCCGATTCGAATTCAATCGGACAATGCCACGGCGGTGGCATATGTGAATCATCAGGGCGGCACACGGAGCCCAGCGGCGGCTGCGGAGGCAGCTCTCATTCTGCATTGGGCGGAACTCTAAGTTCCGGCAATCTCTGCGGTTTACATCCCAGGTGTGGAGAACTGGCAGGCGGACTTTCTTAGTCGCCAGAAGCTGGCCAGGGGGTGTGGTCCCTTCATTGGGGGTGTTCAATCAGATTTGCCACAAATGGGGGACACCGGATGTGGATCTTATGGCGTCCAGGTTCAATCTCAAGGTGAGAATTTTTGTGTCCAGGACAAAGGATCCGTTGGCAGTAGCCACGGATGCCCTGGTGACTCCCTGGAGCCGTTCTCGCCTCCTGTACGTTTTTTCCTGTACGTTTTTCCTCCCATACGTCTGCTTCCGAGATTGGTGCGCAGAATAGTGATGGAAGAAATTCCGACCATTCTGGTGGCCCTGGTTTGGCCTTGGCGCACCTGGTACGCAAACGTAGTGCAAATGGTGGCAGACGTCTCCTGGCGGCTCCCGATGCGGGACGACCTCCTGTCTCTAGGGACCCATCTTGCAACCTGCTTTACCCTCGCTGGCTTTGACAGCTTGGTTATTGAGTCCCAGGTGCTCAGAGATAGAGGAGTGACCGACTCCTTGATCCCTACTCAGTTGACAGCTCGCAAGTGCACCTCTCGCAGGTCTTATCACCGCACCTGGAAGGCTTTCATTGCTTGGTGCGAAGCGGGGGGCTTTAACCCTCGCTCGTTTGTAGTCTCCAGGATACTGACCCTTTTTACAGCAGGGTCTGAATAAGCAGTTGGCTTTGAGTACCCTTAAGGGCCAGATCTCGGCTTTAGCCATACTTTTCAAAGACCTTGGCTTCGCACTCTCTGATTCGTACCTTTGTATAAGGTGTGCGACATGTGGCGCCTCGGGTGAGATCTCAGATGGCTCCGTGGGATCTGAATCTGGTGCTTTCTGTTCTTCAGAAACCACCTTATGAAATACTCAGGGAGATTCCCTTACAACTTCTGTCGCAGGAGATGGCCTTCTTAGTCGCCTTTACTTCTGCCAGACGAGTATCGGAATTGGCTGCCCTATCGTGCAAGTTTCCTTATTTGGTAATGCTTAGGATAAGGCGGTCTTGCGACCCCTTCCTTCTTTTCTCCCGAAGGTAGTCTCTTCTTTGCTTATCAATGAAGATATTGTCCTGCCTTCATTGTGCCCTCGTCCATCGCACCCCAAGGAGTTGAGTTGCATATTTTGGACGTAGTAAGGGCCTTAAGAGTGTATTGGCTGCTACAGCTCCTTTTCGTAAGGCTGGCGCCTTGTTTGTTGTGCCTGAAGAACCGCACAAAAGGTCTGGCGGCCTCTTCGGATATGATTTCTCATTGGATTTTTAAAAAAAAAAAAAAAAACGTGACCCATGTGTATTCTGTTCGGGGCAAGGTTCCCCCTTTTTTTTCCGGTCACGGCTCATTCTACCCGGGCGGTTAGTACTTACTGGGTTGTCGGACACCAGGCTTCGGTGTCACAGGTGTGCAATGCGGCCATTTGGGCCTCGGTTCACCCTTTTTACTAAGTTTTATTAGTTGATGTGTTCACATCTTTGGATGCTGCCTTTGGCCGCAGGCGGTAGTGTAGGCGCGTCTGACGCCTTCTCAGAGGTTCAGTTGGGTACATTTGTTTGCGTTTACCCACCCCTCTTTTTTGACACAGCTTGGGGACGTACCCACAAAGTCATGAAGAGCTGCGTCTGTCAGTGAACGTAGGAGAAAAGGGTTTTACGGTAAGTTATAATAAAATCCCTTTTTTCCAAAATTGTCGGTCTTTTTTGTTTATAGCGCAAAAAAATAAAAACCACAGAGGTGACCAAATACCACCAAAAGAAAGCACTATTTGTGGGGAAATAGGTCGTCAATTTTGTTTGGGTACAACATCACACGACCGCGCAATTGTCAAAGCAACACAGTGCCAAATCGCAGAAAGTGCTCTGGTCAGGAAGGGGGTAAATCCTTTCAGGGCTGAAGTGGTTAAAGTATAACTAAAGGCAAAACTTTTTTTTTTTTAAGTTTTGGATAGAGTGGAGAGGGATTAGCAAGTTTGTAAGTTTTTATTGCTGTCTGGGCCCCCCTTAGGGAGATTCCCCCCTCTATTTGTCCTGTTTACCATTATCATTGAAAGTAAAAGAAAACCCCAAATTTTGGATTGTCCCCAGAAAAGAAAAGATGGAAAATCTTCCAATGGGGGGACACGTTCTGGGGACCTAGGGGTCCCCAAGAAATTACTTTTAATTTTCAGGGATTTTCTTTCACTTCGGGTTTAACTAGAAGTCAGGAACTGAAGGGAAATCTCCGCAATGGGACAGAGATGGCGAAAAAAATCTTACAGTGGTTAGAACCGCCTCTTGCTCTATGCATTTAAAAAAAAAAAGTTTAGCCCATAGTTCTACTTTAAGGATTTTTTTCCAACAAATACTGTAGCTGTGTCTGGGTTCCTGCAGTCTTCCCGCAACACTTGAATAGTCCTGCAGCCTCCTGGGACATGT
Source organism: Glandirana rugosa (assembly GCA_018402905.1). Lineage (NCBI taxonomy): Eukaryota > Metazoa > Chordata > Amphibia > Anura > Ranidae > Glandirana > Glandirana rugosa. The sequence continues at coordinate 668,143 of BLSH010255328.1, forward strand.
GATGTGGACGGGGGTGGGACAAGGGACGTCCTGTTCGCCTAGGTGAGAATTGTGGGAGTGAGTACCAATAAAAATACCCCCCCCCCCCCCAAAAAAAAAAAACAAACCTCATTCTGTTACAGACTGGGGGCAGGCATTGAACCACCAAGGCTTCACTATAATTCTATTTTCTCCTACGTTCACTGACAGACGCAGCTCTTCATGACTTTGTGGGTTTTATGTTCGTTAGGCAGGGAAAAGAAATCAGCTGACCCCTCCCCTGGGGGCCGTCCTCTTTTCCTACATTAAAACCCCCCTCCAAGAGGAGCTCTCCAGTTTCAATGCCTAGTTCGCAAGGAGTTGACCTGGCTTCCCTATAGGGAACTGCGGTCCTATTGTGACCATTTTCTTTTTTATTTTATTTTTTTCTTAAGGGCCAGATCTCGGCCTTAGCCATACTTTTTCAGAGACCTTTGGCTTCGCACTCTCTGATTCGTACCTTTGTACAAGGTTTGCGACATGTGGCGCCTAGGGTGAGCTCCCCGATGGCCCCATGGGTTCTGAATCTGGTGTTTTTTCCTGTTCTTCAAAAACCACCTTATGAAAGGATCAGGGAGATCCCCTTACAACTTCTGTCGCAGAAGGTGGCCTTTTTGGTTGCCATCACTTCTGCCAGACGAGTGTCTGAATTGGCTGCCCTATCGTGCAGTCTCCTTATTTGGTGATACATAAGGATAAGGCGGTCTTGCGACCCCTTCCTTCTTTCTTCCAAAGGTAGTCTCTTCTTTTCATATCAATGAAGATATTGTTCTACCTCATTGTGCCCTCGTCCATCGCACCCGAAGGAATTCGAGTTGCATGCCTTGGACGTAGTTAGGGCCTTACGGGTGTACCTGGCTGCTACAGCTTCTTTTCCAAAAGCTGACGCCCTGTTTGTTCTGCCAGAGGGCCCGCGCAAAGGTTTGGCGGCCTCTTCGGCTACGAATTCTCAGTGCATTAGAAAAACCGTGACCCATGCGTATTCTGTTCGGGGCAAGGTTCCCCCTTTTCCGGTCACGGCTCATTCTACCCGGGCGGTTAGTACTTCCTGGGCCTTCAGACACCAGGCCTCGGTGTCGCAGGTGTGCAAGGCGGCCACTTGGGCCTCGGTTCACACTTTTCTCTAAGTTTTATAAAGTTGATGTGTTTGCATCTTTGGATGCTGCTTTTGGCCGCAAAGTTCTGCAGGCGGCAGTGTAGGCGCATTTGGCGCCTCCTCAGAGGTTCAGTTGGGTACAGTTGTTTGCGTTACCCACCCCTCTTTTTTGACACAGCTTGGGGACGCCCCCACAAAGTCATGAAGAGCTGCGTCTGTCAGTGAACGTAGGAGAAAAAGGGATTTTCTTAAAACTTACCGTAAAATCCTTTTCTCCGAGTTCACTGACAGACGCAGCACCCACCCCTCTGGGCTCTGTTTTGGTACGGCTTGTGTACAAACTGAGAGAGAGCTCCTCTGGGAGGGGGGTTTTAATGTAGGAAAAGAGGACGGCCCCCAGGGGAGGGGCCAGCTGATTTCTTTTCCCTGCCTAGTTAACTCCTGGTAGGACGAACATAAAACCCACAAAGTCATGAAGAGCTGCATCTGTCAGTGAACTCGAAGAAAAGGATTTTACGGTAAGTTTTAATCCCTTTTTTAGCTTAAAGGGGTTGTAAAATCTTGAGGTAAGGTGAAAAACCTCCTGTAGTACACCAGCCCCCCAGAGACCCTTTTTACTTACCTGAACCCAATCGTTCCAGCAGCAGGGATGAGCCTAGCAGCTCCAGCCACTGGCTTGGGTCCTCATTGGATAGATCGATAGCCGCAGGAATCTTTGGCTTCAGCTGCTGTCAATCAAATCCAATGACGCGGGAGCCGGAGTCGTCTTGTCGGTGTAAATGGACGCAGCAGCAGGACACGAGTGCCCCCAGGGCTTCTCTGACGGGGCACTCGAGGAGAGGAGGAGCCAGGTGGGCCGCTGATGGACCCCAGAAAAGGAAGATCGTGGCCACTCTGCAAAACCCATTGCACAGAGGAGGTAAGTATAACGTGTTATGTTTAACCCCTTCCTTACCGGGCACTTAAACCCCCCTCCTGCCCAGACCAATTTTTGGCTTTCAGCGCTGTCGCATTTTGAATGACAATTGCGCGGTCGTGCGACGTTGTACCCAAATAAAATTTGCGTCCTTTTTTTCCCACAAATAGAGCTTTCTTTTGGTTGTATTTGATCCCCTCTGCGTCATTTCTGATCGCCGCTATAAACAAAAAATGAGCGACAATTTTGCAAAAAAGAACAATATTTTTTACTTTTTGCTAAAGTACAAATCCATTAAAAAAATTATTCATCAGTTTTGGCCGATATATATTCTTCTACATATTTTTGGTATAAAAAAAAAATCGCTATCGGCGTATATTGATTGGTTTGCGCAAAAGTTATCGCGTCTACAAACTGGGAATTGATTTATGGCGTTTTTATTATTTTTTTTTTTTTTTTTTACTAGTAATGGCGGCGATCTGCGATTTTTATCGGGACTGCGATATTGGGGCGGAAATGTCGGACATTTTTTACACATTTTTGGGACCAATGACATTTATACAGCGATCAGAAATTTAAATGTCCACTGATTACTGTGTAAATGTCATTGGCAGTGAAGGGGTTAACCTGCAGGGGGCAGTGAAGTGATTTGTTCCCTGGGTGTGTTCTAACTGTGGGGGGGGGATGGGTTGGCCGGGACATAAAAGATCTAACTGATCCCAGTGACAGTGATCAGTAGATCTGCTTGTCCCCTGTCACAGAACGGGGAACCGCCTTGTTTACGACGGCGGTTCCCCGTTCTGAGGCTCCTAAAAGTGATCGGCGGGTCTCGGGCGGACGTCGAGTCCGCCCGACCCACGGGCACGCGCGCGCCGCCGCTGCCGCCAGGGGGCGCGCAGGAGCGTGCGCAGTGGAGGACGTCCATGGACGTCGTCCGGGCATTTCAGATTCGCGCTGGAGCCGTACTTTGGCAATAGCGCGGATCTGAAGTGGTTAAAAAAAAAAAAAAAAAAAATTATATCACCCTTTAGTTTCACTTTAAAGCCAGCCATGAATGGATTTCCAACCGAGATTCAATTCATCTATGGGCATGCTGATTGTACTGAAGTCAATCTATCGATTGACTTCGTACAACCAGAAATGTGGATTTTGTGCATGCGATCACTGCCGGTGGCTATAGCTCCTTGCAGTGTTCATTGTGTAATACCAACAAGGAAGGCTCTCTGCCAGCAGAGCACAATAGGCATTTTCCCATCAACACTGACTGTTGATGGGGGAATCAAACCCGTGGTGGAAGGAAAGAAAATTGTATAATACATAATAATGGTTTCTTTCAGTTGGAGGCATAGATCAAAATGATAGCACATCCAAAGATAAGATAGCTAATGTTCTATGTTAATCCTGAGCTTATATTATACCTCCGTTGAATCTGTTCCTGCTTTCCCTTTAACGTAATGAAGAACTAGGTTGGGGCAGAGCCAAGCATGCTTTCCAGCAAAACGACATCTTTTTTCTCTATATCTGAGTCTTATGCAGTTTATACTGACAGTATTGCCTGCTTATGCATTCTTTTTTTTCATCTTGTCCCCTGAGTTTACTTTAAACACTCATAGCAACAAAGAAATGGGAGATCTGAGCAGACAAAATGTCATTATTTATTTTTTCTTCTTCTCTTTAAGGTTCCATGAAGACACGGGTCTCCTCTCCCTTGCAGTACAGTAGCAGCACATAATGGTTTGTGGAATACACAGAGATGCAGGCCATATTGTGCTGCCGCCAAAACTCAAGGCCGCCTTCTTTTTACAGCTCAACGTCGCCGCCCTGTGTCTGAGAAAATGTTAGCGGTGCTTTAGCAGCACGTAAATATTGGAGTTCACAATTCCTTCCAATATTAACAGTGCTGCTAGAGTAACGCTTATGAATACCTTCTCTTGGAAGAGCTTGGATCACCATCAGGAGTATGGTTCTGCCATTCAGATAAATGCAATTTATATAAGTGGCTACATACTATTACAACTATTTTGTCTTTCTGAAGCTGTTCAGGGTGTGTTATGCTGAGCTCCTAAAACTGTAACAGAATAATTGGTTATCTTGGCCCACCCTGCTGTAATAACATTGGAAGATGTGTCCGTGCTCATCTGCACCATTGACTACTATGACAAGCTGTAGATGCTATCATCTGTATTAAAGGAGTTGTAAAGGCAGAAGTTTTTTTATCTTAATGTATTCTATGCATTAAGATAAACCACCTGTGTGTAGCAGCTTCATTTCTTACCTGAGCCCCTTCTCTCTCCAGCGATGTCTAAGCCACCCGAGACACATCAGTGGTGCATTGGCTCCTGTGGCTGTCAGTCAGTCAGCCAATCAGGGGAGAGGGGGCGGGTCGGGGCTCTGTATCTGAATGGATACACAGAGCTCTGGCTCGGGTGTCCCCATAAGAAGCTGCTGGCTGTGGGGGCACTCAGCAGGAGGGATTGGCCAGGAGCAGCAAAGAGGGACCCGAAAAGAGGAGGATCGGGCTGCTCTGTGCAAAACCAATTGCACAGAGGAGGTAAGTATTTTCTCTTTCGTTCGTCGACAGGTACAGCGACTCTTAGGACTAAGTGGATTATACTGCCCTCTTCAGGAGTTTACTAGGCAGAACAGGCAGTTCTAACAGCAAAAAGAACAGTAACAGACAAAGCCTCTCCCAGGGGGCAGTCCCCACTGGCAGATAACCCCACACCCAGCTCTGCTAGATCAGTTTTTTCCACCTAGTGCAAGAAGTTAGACCTAGGCTCCCTGTTGGGATCTGTGGTACCTCTGTGGTCCACTTCAGCTGTCCTGGAGGACAGCCTCACATATGAAGATTACAACCAAGCAGCCGCGCTGGGTGACAGGCTGGTTCTTGGATCCAGCCGGTCATCACGCGCTAGACCGGATGCTTCGTGCTGGGATGACCACGACAAGCCCTGACCAGACGGGGTGGCCCTGCGGGTTAAACGCCCCGCCATCGTACGCAGTGCGTCCAGGGCCAACAGCTCCCTTCGGCCTAGCCGGGAGCGTGTAAGCTGTCTCGGGTGAGATCCCCCGCACCGCCCGTCTAGATGGTATAAGTACGATCCCCCCCCCCCGGCACCCGTAGGGGAGGGGGAGTTGGCAGGCCCCCCCCCCTCCGGGGTGAGCGTAGTGGGTGCCCCCCCCTCTTTCCGAGCTCGTGCCCCTCCCCCACCCCTCCAGTACCCCGCTATTGCACCCCCCCTTCCCCTTACCGGGGTGTATGGGCCCTATCTGGTTCCCCTCCGCCTCACCCCCTTGCCTCCTGCTCGGCGGTCGGGAACGTTGGTGGCCATTTTGCCGCCCGGCCGCCATTTTCTTGTAGCCGGCTGTTTTGGTGTAGCCGCGGCGCTCTTACATGGAGTTTCGGCCTCTAGTGTGCATGGGCGCCCATTTTCCTATGGTTTTTCTACACATGGAAGGCCTGTGTGTGTTGAGAGGCGGTCCTGGCCATTTCTGGCGCCGATTTACTACCCCCCACAGCAGCAGCAGGCGGCTCCTCAGGTCGGGGGGTGAGTCTCCCTGGGGTGCCCCCTGTGACAGGCCTTGCACAGCTGTGGGGTGCAGTGGTCTCCTGGCAATGGGCCTCATTTTCTGGGCGCTGCCAGGGTGGGTGACAAAATGGCAGCCGATGCGGGTGCTTCCCCACCGGACCTCTGGGTGCCTGCAGCCAGCACTTCAGGGGCCCCATCCCTTGTAGACGCCATGTGCACAGTCCTGGAGATGTTCGTCTCCCGGGTAGAGTCGCTGTTGAACCTGCAGGGACGCCAAAAAGCGCCCCTTGCCCACCTTCTTCTGGGGAGGACTCTGACCCGAGGGGGGCTCCTCCGTTGCGGGGACCCCCCTTGAACTGTCGGACGGCGAGATCCCAGACGCTCCTGATAGCAGGGATGGGTCTGAGGCGTCCGCTGCTGCACACAAGAAGGCTCTTGGGGACGCTCTGATCACTTCAGTGCATGAGACCCTGCAACTGGAAGAAGTGGCGGGACCCTCTCGGAGGGTGCCCGTCCCTTCGGGTTACATAGATCGGGCCCGGCGGCCAAGGTTTTTCCGTATGTGGATTTTCTGGATAAATTTGGAATTTCGGAAGGTGCAGGACAAGAGATCCCCTGGCAGACATGACGGATGCTCTTGTGGCTCCGTGGGCTCGGTATCGGCTCAGCCTTCCCCCCTCTCATACTGCTTCCGCGCCTTTTGTGTAGAATAGAAACGGAGGGTATACCGACCATTCTGGGAGCTCCAGATTGGCCAAGGCGTCCTGCCATGTTGAAGGCACGTAAGGCCACTTCACGTAAAATGTATCACCGCACCTGGAAGGCTTACATCGCCTGGTGCGAAGCCAAGGGGTGAAACCCTCATTCCTCCTTGGTGGCTTGGGTGCTGGCCTTCCTACAGAGGGACCTCGACCAGAAACTGGTGTTAAGTACTAACAAGGGTCAGGTTCCTGCTCCGGCAATCTTTTTTCAGCATCCTTTGGCGACGCATTCTTTGATCCGTACAAATGCAGGGGGTTTGGCATGTTGCCACCCAGGGACGGTCACCTCTGGTGCCATGGGACCTCAATTTGGTCCTCTCGGTCCTTCAGAAGCCGCCCTTTGAGAATATCAGGGAAGTTTCACTACAACTGCTTTCACAGAAGGTGGCTTTCCTGGTAGCTATCACATCCGCTCCCTGTAGGTCTCCTTATCTGGTCCTACACAAGGATAAGGCGGTCTTGCGCCCATCACCTCCCTTTTTACCGAAGGTGGTGTCTTCCTTCCACATCAATGAGGACATTGTCCTTCCTTCATTATGCACTCCCTGGACATTGTTCGGGCTCTGCAGGTGTATCTGGCGACCACGGCCTCCTTTCGGAGGTCGGATGCTCTTTGTCGTAGTGGATGGTCCACACAAAGGTTTGGCAGCCTCTTCGGCCACTATTTCACGTTGGATTAGACACTGTGACCCGAGCCTATGCTGTTCGGTGTCTGGAGCCTCCCTTTCCGGTCACGGCTCACTCTACCATGGCGATTAGCACTTCCTGGGCTTTTCGACATCAGGTGTCTGTGTCCCAAGGCGGCTACTTGGTCCTCTGTGCACACCTTCTCAAAGTTTTACAAAGTTGATGTTTTAGCATCCTCAGATGCTGCGTTTGGCCACAAAGTTTTGCAGGCGGCCGTATGAGACACGTGTGGTTCCTCACCGAGGGTTTGGTTGGGTTTAGTTCTGTTGTTCTGTTACCCACCCATCATTTTTGGCACTGCTTGGTTTTAGTGTATGTAATGGAGAAATGGTACAGGTGAGGTTTATCCTGTTATGCATTACTTATTGAACCATGGGCGAGATGTGGGTACGGCAGCGCAGTGATGTGTATAGGTATACTTGGATATATTTTGTGGATACCTGATTATTCCTGTAACATGTTTGTAAAGCAAGGACTGGGGGAAAATGTTGTGTGAACTGACTCGCCAAACTCTAATATTGGCTTTTTTAAATGCACGTTGAGCTTTTAATAAACCTTTTCATTTAAAAAAAAAATAGTGTATGTATTCTTTTAATCTTGGCATTCATTTCTTTTTTTGCTCCCATTTTGTCTATCAAATAACCATCAAAAGCATTTTATTATCTTTTTCTCAAGTACAAAAAAAGTTCTTCTAGCCAGAACTCTCAAGAAGGTATCAGTTAGCATTGTTGTATCCTGCTATCTCTGTGGACTACAGAACACCTCCCTCTATTATGGAGACAAGCTGGAGATGTTATGTACTCCTAGCGCATTCTCTGTCTTCGGTTGACAACACTGCTGGGACAGGAAATGGCAGGGTTATTTGGGGGGGGGGGGGGGGCCAAAACAAATGTAATGCAGTTACCACATCTAAGGATCAGTAAGCTGCAATACTATTCATTTTTGTTCTTGCGTTAGATACACTTCAATTCTCAGCTTGGCCCCTTTTCCATTGCATGTAACATGCTTTTTTCCTGAGAGTCCCCTTTCACACTTGTGCCACCTGAAATTCGTGCAATTTTGCCACGACTTGAAGAAATGCCTGTGTAATCCTGAGGTCTATGGGCCTCAAGTTGCATCAAAGTCGGACCAAAATAGTGCAGGGACTACTTTGAAGTTGGTGCGACTTGATGTTGCACAGATATGACTGGTACTCATTGGAAGTTATGGGGTAGGACTGTGCAGTCCCAAGTTGCAGGACAAGTCGCACAAGTGTGAAAGTGGCCTAATAGCTGTCAATAAACCCCTCAAACTTCAATCAAGTGTTATGACTAGCTGGTTATTCCTACTGTAAATGTTTTGTTGCATCTATAGAGCCATCCTAGTCTCAGTTAAATGTGTTTTTTTCCCCATTTCTCTATGGGTTGATTAGAAGATGACGATGATTCCCAAGATATCATGTAATATGGGTTATCACTCTTATTCATGATAATTATAAGTACATGTAATTGTACTGTTTGGTTATGCAGTGCTTATTTTTACACAGCTGAATCACCGACAGCTGTTGAACCATGCTGTGATTTGTGGGACATTTTGATATAAATTAGGTATTGTCACTTAGGGCACCAGCTACAGCAAAAATAAAATATATTGCAATTGGAACCTTCTCTGATATTTTTAAATGGTTGTATCTACAGTTAAGACTAACCTGTGGGTACAGTGAATATCTCCTGCACTGTTTAGGAGACATTCACATTTGTAGCAGCCAGTGGCCTCACTGGTGCATAGCACTTTGAAAGTACGGCATACTCAAGTGAGCTTGTCCATTCAGAGTGCTGTGCTACGATTGGGACTCCCATGAGTAATGTCATCACATCCCGGCCATTCAAACAGTAGGAGCGTTTGAACCCAGAAGGAAGATCTAGTGAAGATAAAAGCCCTGTCAGCACACCGCTGGAGGGACCTGCTTAGCCGGAAGTCTGTCATAGTATGCTAGTGTGCGGTGCATACTAGCACATTATGACTGACATTAACCTGCAGGTGGACTTTTCTGTTTTCTATTTACAAGAGTGTTTACAACCGCTTTAAGTTGATTCAAATTTACTGAAAGCGGAGCGCTAGATGTTTTTGTGTTGATTAAAAGTCTGCAGCTAAAAAGTGTAGCTGCTTACTTTTAATAAACACACACTCACCTGTCCCGGGAATCAGGGTGGATTTGATTTAAATCACTAGTAAAAAGGCTTGATTTAAATCATAATTTTTAATGAGCAACTGTCATCTCTGTCCCGCCGCGGCGGCTCTTCTGACACATTGTTGACTCACCAACAGTCCCATTCACTTTAATAGGGCAGCTGATGTTGCAGCAGTGACGCCACAAGGTGAGGGACGTGGCGGCAGCAGGTGAGTGGATGCCTGCTAACAGGCGCTGCCATGATGGATCTGAAATGACAGGTGCTCTTTAAATGTAAGGATTTATTCTTAGTTAGAATCTTTATTATTTGCAAACAAAATGAAGGTTTCCTATTTAGAGTAACAAGCTGTCAGGTTAGTAAAACAGCGATACCAGAACCTATTCAATCATACAGTTTGTAGTGTACATAGATTTGCAAAACAATAGGATAAAGGAATATTCCTGAACTTTGCTTTATCTCATGGTTACTGTGAAATTGTGTGAATGCATCAATGCATTGCATGTTATCTTTGATCCATTGAATGAGTTTATCAAAAATGTAAATATTGCAGAATATACAGCCTCATGCTACATAACCAAGCTCCATTTCATGCTGAATAAACTGAATTATTGACCACTTGCCGACCGCAGTCTGACGGCGGCAGAGTGGCTCGATATCGCAAACCCGCGATGAACCCCCCCCAGTGAAAGAACGGAGGTCCATGTAAGTAAACACGGATATCTGTTCTGGTAGAGGGGGAAGGGCTGTGATCACAGGCTTCCTGAATATGGAAGCCGTGATCACTCCCCTCCCCCAGCCAGGCCAGCCCACATACAGTTAGAACACGCCCAGGGAACACAGTTAACCATTAGAGCGCCCCCTGCAGGTTAACCCCTTCACTGCCAATGGCATTTACACAGTAATCAGTGCATTTTTATAGCACTGATCGCTGTATAAATGCCAATGGTCCCAAAAAGTGTCAAAATGGTCCGACATGTCCGCTGCAATATTGCAATACCGCTAAAGATGGCAGATCGCCGCCATTACTAGTAAAAAATAAAAACCCCAGAAATGAATTTCATCATCCATAAATGCAGCAACTTTTGCGTTAGCCAGTCAATAAACGCTGATTGCAATTTTTTTTTTTTTTACCAAAAATATGAGGAAGAATATAAATCTGCCAAAACCGATGGAAAAACATGTTTTTTTATATATATATTTTATTATATATTAGTTTTATAAATTGTTGCTATTCTTTTGTTTATAGCGGCGATCAGAAATGACGCAGAGGTGATCAAATACCACCAAAAAGCTCTATTTGTGGGGAAAAAAGGACGCAGATTTAGTTTGGGTACAACATTGCACGACCGCGCAATTGTCAGTTAAAGGGACGCAGTGCCGAATCACAAAAAGTGCTCTGGTCCTAAAGTGGGAAATCCCTCCGGGGCTGAAGTGGTTAATGTATCCAAACTAGAAAACGAGCTTTAGATAGAGGGAAGTTTCCAATTGGTAAAAATGGGACTTTATAGGCACTGTATTGAAAGATCCATCCAAACAAAATCTCGTATATAAAAACCATACTTTATTAGGAGATAGTTAAAAAGAACATGGTAAAACCAATCATATGAGCCACCCAAGGGTATGTTGTACCATGGTGGTGGGCATTACACCGCACTGCCACCACTCAAATCCCTATCCCCGCCAACCCCCAATCAACATAGTGGCATATACTAAAATATAATATATAATAAAAGCTTTTCAAATTCCAATAATAAAGAAAAATCACTATCTACAAAGAGTGGGGGGGGGGGGGTGGACCCAGGGAGGGATCCAAGGGCGGAAGCTCCAGTAAATGTCCACCAGCATAGGTAAACTAGTTTGCTTGATGCAGTCTCTACATGTTTCGCGTTAAAGCTTCCTTAGGGGATCCAAGGGTGGTTGTTACAGTAAAATCCTATGAAGATGAACATAGGACATAATATCACTACATATGATAAACGTATAGTAATTTTTTCAAACATATTTCAAGTATACATGAATAGCAGATTCTATATAGGAAATGTGGATCTTAATTTTATGCTGAACACATATGGTTATACATACAATTCCATATATTTGTGGTGTGCATCAGGACAGGCCCATATGGAGGGTAGACTGAGGACAGGCAAAACACTGCCCCTCCATGAAGGATGTGAGGATAAACCTAGGTAATAAGTCAAAATTCAGAGATACCTATAAATCTCATGTTGCTCAATCATACAACTACCTATAAAAGTTTGGCTGTATCCATAGTGCCTATAATACTCACAGGTAAATAGTTACAGGAAGTATGTGGTTATAAAGGAGACCAATCAGTGCACTTGCAGGCTCACAGTATATGGTTCAGCTTGGTTCTAATAAGGGAGGCCCCCCATATGCCGACAGTATTTATATATACTCCAAATTACCAACATCAACGTGGTATGGTAAGGACGGCCGTTATCTGTATATACTATCACAGCGGTAGCCCAATTCCTAGAAGCGCGCTCCCAAAACCAATAAAGTCACTCAAACATATAGCCAAGAGTCCTAGGCAAGGGAAGATGTATAGGAGCAGATCAAGAACTGTACACTGGCAAAGAAATGCAAAGTACAACACTGCATCTGGCAAAGTTATTGTAGATTATAAATGCTGGTCACCTCCTCTGTGTCAGCTGTTTATAGGTGTATCACCAAACTGAGCGCAGCAGGGTGAGCGGCCCGCGTCATCCGACCCTGCCAGTGCCCTCCCCTCCACGGGCGCCAACTCAACAGGTGCGTGACAATCGATTTTGTGGATCGGGGCCAAGATCCTGAGGCCCTCAGGAGGAGGGGAGAAGGGAGAACAAGGGTGACAGTTCCCCCACATCCACCCAGCAGGACTCCCGGGTGCAACCCCAGACCCAGGCGATGGCCGGTGGATGATCACGGCGCATTCAGCCGTACATCCATTACCACAACCATGGCCACCAGAAGGTGGCGATAGTGGGCACGAGTGGTAGGAGACAGCGCAATCCCACTCCAAGGCTCATCCATATACTGTGAGCCTGCAAGTGCACGGATTGGTCTCCTTTATAACCACATACTTCCTGTAACTCTATTTACCTGTGAGTATTATAGGCACTGTGGATACAGCCAAAGTTTTATAGGTAGTTGTATGATTGAGCAACATGAGATTTATATGCATCTCTGAATTTTGACTTATTACCTAGGTTTATCCTCACATCCTTCGTGGAGGGGCGGTGTTTTGCCTGTCCTCAGTCTACCCTCCATATAGGCCTGTCCTGATGCACACCACAAATATATGGAATTGTATGTATAACCATATGTGTTCAGCATAAACTAAGATCCACATTTCCTATATAGAATCTGCTATTCATGTACACTTGAAATATGTTTGAAAAAACTACTATACGTTTATTATGTGTATTGATATTCTGTCCTATGTTCATCATCTTAGGATTTTACTGTAACAACCACCCTTGGATCTCCTGAGGAAGCGTTAACGCGAAACATGTAGAGACGGCATCAAGCAAACTAGTTTACCTATGCTGGTGGACATTTACTGGAGCTTCTGCCCTTGGATCCCTCCCTGGGTCCACTACAATCCCCAGGTCTTCCCCCAACCCCCATGACCCCCTTATTTGTAGATAGTGATTTTGGTTATCGTAATTTGAAAAGCGCTTACTATTGTATATGCCACTATGTTGATTGGGGGTTGGCGGGGATAGGGATTTGAGTGGTGGCAGTCCGGTGTAATGCCCACCACCATGGTACAACATACCCTTGGGTGGCTCATATGATTGGTTTTACCATGTTCTTTTTAACTATTTCCTAATAAAGTATGTTTTTTATATATGAGATTTTGTTTGGATGGATCTTTCAATACAGTGCCTATTATTTTTTTTTAATCGATTTTTCTCTACCCTGCCCAGAATCCACCGATGTGGTCTCCTGAACCATCGCTTCTCTCTCTCTCTCTCCTTTGTGCCGGCATTTCAACTATGGGCACCCGGCTGTGACAGCTTGCGGCTTCACTCTGCGCCTGCTGAATGGTCGGGCGGTCTTCTGGGACCTGTGATGTGTCCCAGAAGACTGCAGGGAAGGGAGGGAGAGAGGGGAACTTCCACTTGGATTGCCTAGGTGATCTGAGTGGAAATGGGATCGGGTACCTGTCAATACTAGGTACCCACTCCCCCCTCAAAAAGTACTTAAAGCGGAACTTCCCCTTTTGGGTGGAACTCTGCTTTAATTACTGACCAAATCCACAAAGCGTTTTTATAAAGGAAACTTTCTCCTTACGTTCACTGACAGACGCAGCTCTCCATTTACTTCATGGGGTTTTATGTTCGTCCAACTAGGAGTTAACTAGGCAGGGAAAAGATCAGCTGGCCCCTCCCTTGGGGGCCGTCCTCTCTTCCTA
>BLSH010255328.1:697814-719990 GCA_018402905.1 Glandirana rugosa
CCATGCCCAAGAGGGTTAAGGCAGTGCTGGAAAATAATGGTGGCCACACAAAATATTGACACTTTGGGCCCAATTTGGACATTTTCACTTAGGGGTGTACTCGCTTTTGTTACCAGCGGCTTAGACATTAATGGCTGTGTGTTGAGTTATTTTGAGGGGACAGCAAATTTACACTGTTATACAAGCTGTACACTCACTACTTTACATTGCAGCAAAGTGTAATTTCTTCAGGGTTGTCAAGTACAAAAATATAATAAAATATTTACAAAAATGTTATGGGTGTTCTCACTTTTGTGAGATACTGTATATACACCATAGTTTGTGGAGTCTATAACTTTCCTACAGACTAAATAATATAAACTGATTTGGGTTATTTTCTCCAAAGAAATGTAGAAGAATACATTTTGGCCTAAATTTATGAAGAGTGATGATGTGGATGAGAAGGCCTGGCTCACAGTCAGGACTCTGTGCAGGCCAGTCAAGTTCCTCCACCCAAAAGTCGCTCTCCCATGTCTTTATGGACCTTACTTTGTGCACTGGTCCAAATCATTTGGTAGAGGGGGATTATGGTGGGGGGTTATTTTTCAGGGGTTGGGCTTGGCCCCTTAGTTCTAGTGAAGGGAAATCTTAAGGTGTCAGTGTACCAAGACTTTTTGGACAATTTCATGCTCCCAACTTTGTGGGAACAGTTTGGGCAAGGTCCCATCCTGTTCCAACATGACTACGCACCAGTGCACAAACAAGGTCCATAAAGACATGGATGAGTGAGTTTGGGGTGGAGGAACTTGACTGGCCTGCACATAGTTCTGACCTCAACCTGAAAAAACACCTTTGGGATGAATTAAAGTGGAGATTGTGAGCCAGGCCTTCTCGCCCAACATCAGCACCTGACCTCACAAATGCGCTTCTGGAAGAATGGTCAAACATTCCCATAGACACTCCTAAACCTTGTGGGCAGCCTTCCCAGAAGAGTTGAAGCTGTTATAGCTGGAAAGGGTGGACCAGCTCAATCTTGAACCCTACGGACTAAGACTCGGATGCCATTAAACTTCATGTGTGTGTAGCCCAAATCGCTATTCACCACATGCGCCCTTATGGGGAAATCCTGCATTCCCACATCTGCAGTCTGTTCCTGATCCATCTGGTCTGGGCTGTCAGAGGTATTACCACCTTGAAACATATTTTTCGTAGTGGTGAACTCCTGACATTCCGGGAACTGAGGAATTCCTACACAATACCTGCCTCCTATACATTTCGATACTGGCAGCTGAGGCACACTGTGATGGCGCAGTTTCCAGACTCGATTGTACTGGAGTCAGACCCAGTTGAAAGACTGCTATCTTCTGGGGTAATGGGCAAACCGCTGTCATCCCTGTACCTTTACCTAACTGTAGCCCATGAACTTAAGCCTACTAGAAGTATGGACAGATGGAGGGAGGATATTCCGGAGTTAGAGGAGGAGGACTGAGAGGACTGCATAGCTACCTTTGTGCCTTCCTTAATCTCGGCCAGGGACAGGTTCATACAGCTAAAATTCATCCATAGGGTGTATTATACCCCACAAAGAATGGCAGAAATCTACCCATCCCGAGATCCCCTGTGTACTAGATGTAGGGCTGAGGTGGGCTCGTTTTGGCACATGTTCTGGGCGTGTCCCGGATTGAGCCCATACTGGGAATTGGTGACTGAGACTCTGAGGCGGGTGACTGGGTTGCACATTCCCCTCGACCCTAAACTGATACTACTGAGCTACATGACTGACATTGAGGGTGATGGATATCTTAAATTATGCCTGACTTATGCACTTTTCTATGCCAGGAAGGAGATATTACTCTGTTGGATATCCCCGGACCCCCCACAAGGGATACTTGGCTTAAGGCCTTCAATTCAGCATTGCCTCTCTATAAGATAACCTATGAAAGTAGACGCTGCCCACAAATGTTTGATAAATGTTTGATAAGATATGGGCCAATTGGTTGGAGAAATGTGGTGGCTAACGGGAATTGTAGTCGCATAGCCCTGACCTTGACCTTTTCCTTTTGTGGCCTCTTCTTGTCATAATTTACTTACAAGCATCCTTTACTCAAAATCCTATCCTGCTCTGCTATCGTCATTCTTTACATAGTAAGGAATTGGCTGTCTTTTTTCCTGATTCCATCAGCTGGTTCCCCCAGTGATGCGCAGCAAGATCTGGTATCTGTTTACGCAAATGAAAGGTAATGCCTCCTGAGGTATCTGACACCAATATCCAGGAGGCAACAAGAAGACAATGAAACATTATTCTCACCAATGTAGTAAATAGTTGAATAAGAGCCACACTCCAATCTCCACTCTTTCAAATACTTATGTTCAAGCGCCCTCAAAATTGCTGCAATCATGATGTCTCCACCCAAAAGAAACCGCCACCTTCCTTAACGCATTTCACCTCCTTACGGTAAAGCCATATGTGGTGAAATGCATGAAGAAGGTGATGGTTTCTTTTATGTGGAGCCATCATGATTGCAGCTATTCTGTTGTTGCTTGAATAAAAGTATATGGAAGAGTGAAGATCGGCATGCAGCATCTTATTCATCCATATTCTACAGTGGTGAACCAGGATGGGCTTCTCTGAGCCAACACTCTGTCTATCCGTGAAGAGGAGACGCTCTGGAGTGGTGCTGTGGGTTTGGGATGTTTCTACAAGATTATTGCATATTATTTATCCCATAAAGTGGAAGGTGTAGGATTGGATTGCAGCACAATTACATTTCTGAATGATGCTCCAGTATGATAAATCTATTGCACTGTTCTGCTCTCTTGTAAGCAAACACAGTCACAGAGATTCCTAAAAGAAAACACATAACATATCCTATCCTTCAATCTACCTATAAACTGTACAATATTTTCTGTTGAGAGGGGGTTGTTATCCTGCCAACAGAAAATAATAAAAGAACACATTTGCTTCACATTATAATGTTCCTGTCTGTTCTGTCAGGAGGGGGTTAAAACCTGCTGACAAACAGTGAGTGGAGAAAGAAACACATGAGCAAATAGATAGTCTTTCTTTAAAGTTCCTGGGGGGAGGGGCCAAACAGGCTTCAAGAAGTTAGTTGGGAAACCGATCTCGCCCATAATGTCCTTCAATAGGAAAGGTCCGTCCATTGGGCACACAGGGTGGCAGGCTGATCTGATCTGGCAAAGTCAGGAGGAAAGGCACATTCTGCTACACTCCAGCAGTCTGTGGAACACTCTTGCATGGGCTGTAATCGCCTACAGTCTCAGGCGTAAAAGTGCGGGTCAGGCAGTCTCCTCCTACCTCCCCCTTCCTCCTGCATGGCAACCGAATGACTCTTAGTAGGCCGACCCGCCTTCACAATGAGAACCTGGTCTTTGTAGATAGCACGCCCTAGCCTCCATTCCTGACGAATGTCTACAAATCACTCTCCGGCACCCATAGAGGCTTGGGGACATGCAGAAAGTCCCAGATAATATCATCCTCCCACTCTCAAGTAGAAACATTGTATCTCTTTGCTTCAGTAATGTTCTCAGACTTGGCAGGCTGCCCTGATAGGAGAGACTCAAGTCGCTCCGACTTAGAAAAAGGTTCCTGGGGAGACTTCAGATGGCTTGCATTGACTTCTATTATTACAGAAGTCACTTGCAAGTCGCGCTGAGTCGCCTGCAAGTTGGATCGCCCAGTGCAGCCAAGTGTCCCATTGTGAAGCTTTCCATCTCCTCCTGAGCTGACAGTTTTTTCTAGTGTCCATTATGACTGCACTGAGAATCGCGGTAATGTGGGATGGGGGGGGGGTGTGAATCGAGATCATAATTCTTTTATGATTAATCGTGCAGCTCTACAATGAGGTCACTGTACTCCAATGGCCTCCACAGTCATCAGATCTCATCCAATAGAGCACCTTTGGGATGTGGTGGAACAGAAGATTTGCATCATGGATGTGCAGCCAACAAATCTGCAGCAACTGAGTGATGCTATCATGCCAATATGGACCAAAATCTCTGAGGAATGTTTCCAACACCTTGTTAAATCTATGCCACAAAGAATTAAGGCAGTTCTGAAGGCAAAAGGGAGTCTGACCCGGTACTAGCAAGGTGTACCTAATAAAGTAGCCAATGAGTATATATAGGAATCATAAGAGATCATGTGCTTTGAATCGCCATTTACTATTCATCCCAGTCCCAAGTCTATCAGCCTGGAAGTATTTGGCACAGAAATGGCGTTAGCTGCATTCAGTGGATTAGGAAATGCTGGCGTAGGAGCGTCAGTTCAATTCACAAAATATTATTTACACGTCAAACGCTGTCTCAAGGAAGCTCATGTCCGGCTAACAAGCAAGCAGGGTCAGGGAAAATGGCAAAGAATAATACGTAGATAAACATATGTAAGTATCATTTTACATAAATCTTTCACACACTCTCTTTTACTTTACAGATCGTCCGCCTCCAGAAGGTCTCTCCTCTATTCACAGATAGATGACTAAGAGTAACCCTGGAGTAAAATGCCTTTTCTCACTTATGGATATAGAGTAATGTGTGTACCTATGTGCATTCATTACACAAAGCGTGGGAGAAACATGGAGATCTTCCATGGTGCAAATGTGTTAAAAAGCCACAAAACAGCATGATACACGTGTTTTGGTATGTTTGCTATTTATTTTACGGCATGTATCTAAATCCAAAAACAACACTGTAATACTGTATTTTGCAGCCTACCAATCTTTAGATGTGGTGGCTGCATTAGTTTTCAGGGGGGCTTTTTATACTTTCTAGAACAATCTTCTCATTCAGGGAAAAAATTGGTGTAACAATAGTCCTAGAACGATCTCTTCATTCAGAAGAAAGTGCATGTTCCCGGTTCCTCCTCTGTACTTTCTGGATGAGTGACATGCAATATAACGGCGAAAGTGGCGACCTTTTGTGCCTTCTTTTATACCATCTGAATCTGGCTGACTCCATGTTGATGTAATGCTGTTCCTTTAAACTGGTGGACGACGGATACGAGTGGGGCTCATTTTCAAGCGTGTTAGACCCTCTGTAATAAAGGGTCATCTGATTCTGGAAAGCACACATCCCTTAAGGTGTTTTCACATGGCCATGGATTCCTGCACATGCACTTTCTTCTGAATGAAGAGATCGTTCTAGGACTATTGTTACACCAATATTTCTCCTGAATGAGAAGATTGTTCTGGGACTACTATATATATTACATAAAATTTTTGAACATATTTGGACTATTTTTTTAGCACAACTTTTTGTTATTTCACATTGGATCACGTTGTTTTCGCATGTTTTGGTTGCAGCTCACAATTTTGATTTTCATAAGTGCAGTATTGATCGATCTCTTTTTACTTTTTGTACTTTCATCTGCTGATGTGTCCAAATTTCAATCAATGTGTGGTAGTCGCTGCTGGACAGAAGTTGACTGATCAACTTCTCTCAAGGGGACACGATGGGCATTTTAATCTCATTCAATGGCTGCAGCCGCCGCTGTTCAGAGTATTCTGACATCAGTGGGTGCTGCTTCAGAATACAATGTCCCAGCAGCGGGCTTCCTCCACCCATCTCATTTCTGTTACTTCCATGATTGGACCCCCTACTGGTGAAATCCTGACTCCTTTTGAACAAGGGTGCTGGGTTGACCCACACTATCCAGGCTTGATCCCCTTGCTGTACAGTTCACTTCTGACAGGCCCTACACTACATCAACATGTCTATATGAACATGTGAGCAACGGACCTTGATAATACTATAGAACTGGAACAATGGACCCAAATTTGGAACACTACCAAAATAAGCTCTCAGAATGTCCTTGCATTACAGACTGATTGTAAAGTTGTATATCATTGGTACTTCATACTGAACTGTTTAGTGCATTTTATCCCAGACCACATGGGTTGTTGTCTCCTTGGAAATGACATTCCGAGAACCTACGAGCACAGATGGTGGTCTTCCTTAATTGTCCATACACTTTGGACCCAAATATATAATATACAAACCACAATGTTCAATATTGCTATCCCAATGCCGCTAGGAGAGGCATTACTTAATCTCAAACCAAATGGCCTAATGAACCATAAATTCAAATTTACGACTGATGTTTTAACTGGTGCCAAAAAAACGATAGCAAGAGTCTGGTTATCAAACTCACTCTCGTTGGCTGAAGTGAAAAATAGGTTCCATCAGACATTTTTAATGAGAGATTCATAACAAATCTTTCTGACATGATGCATAATTTTAAAGCAGTTTAAGACCTGTAGGTCTCACACTTTTTGCCGGCAGATTTTGATTATCACCTGATGGACCTATGATATCATTAACATCTTTAAAGTGGAACGTCACTCCCTCAAACAACATTGTCTATTTTAATTCTTATGTTGCTAGCATTAGTAAATAGATAGGAAAGTATATTATATTTACTTGTTTTAAACTGGTTTTCAGGACTGATGTCATACATCCGAGGAGTCTTCAGGAAGCAAGGAATTTTCTCAGCTAAGCGCACTCTCCTGCATACATGCCTGAGTTAAGGGCAGATGGATTCTAGTGCGTATTTGCTACATGAATCATTTGCCCCTACTTAAGATTGCCACTGCCACAAATGCTAGGGGGGTGTTTTTCAAAATGATTTCTTAGCAAAATAAAGCATGGAGACATGGATGGATGGGGGAGTTTGCTTTGAATATTAACAATGAGTTATATAGCGTTTAAGTTCAGCTTCCTAGGTCTTACATTAACCTTCTTAAACTCCAAGGTACTCAGCTGGAAGAATAGGGGGTGGGCTTCGGGGTAGACAGTTGGTCTTTGTTAGAAGAGAATTGGTTGGCCCTGCGTGGCCCAAGGCGTGCCAATGTTGTAGGCACTGTTAACTGAAGCAAATACATAAAAAGAAATTTAAAAAAAGCAAAAAAACTCCAAGGTACTCAAGCCCATTCCCCACCTTCCTCCTCCCTATACTTCTCCCTCACTGTTCTTTGTTACTCTAAATTTGCTTAACTTTCTTCATTTATGTTAATATGTTGATACAGTGAGGGGAAAAAAAGTATTTGATCCCCTGCTGATTTTGTACGTTTGCCCACTGACAAAGAAATGATCAGTCTATAATTTTAATGGTCGGTTTATTTCAACAGTGAGAGACAGAATAACAACAATATCCAGAAAAACGCATTTCAAAAAAGTTATAAATTGATTTGCATTTTAATGGTTGAAATAAGTATTTGACCCATTTACAAAACATGATTTGGTACTTAGTGGCAAAACCCTTGTTCACATTCACAGAGGTCAGACTTTTCTTGTAGTTGGCCACCAGGTTTGCACACCTCTCAGGAGGGATTTTGTCCCACTCCTCTTGGCAGATCCTCTCCAAGTCATTAAGGTTTCAAGGCTGACGTATGGTAACTTGAACCTTCAGCTCCCTGCACATATTTTCTATGGGATTAAGGTCTGGAGACTTGCTAGCCCACTCCAGGACACTAATGTGCTTCTTCTTGAGCCACTCCTTTGTTGCCTTGGCCGTGTGTTTTGGGTCATTGTCATGCTGGAACACACATCCATGACCCATGTTCAATGCCCTGGCTGAGGGAAGGAGGTCCTTGCCCAAGATTTGACGGTACATGGCCCTGCCCATCGTCCCTTTGATACGGTGAAGTTGTCCTGTCCCCTTAGCAGAAAAAACACTCTTAAAGCATAATGTTTCCATGTCCATGTTTGACAGTGGGGATGGTGTTCTTGGCAGCTCATAGGCAGCATTCCTCCTCCAAACACAGCAAGTTGAGTTGATGAAAAAGAGCTTGATTTTGGTCTCATCTGATCACAACACTTTCACCCAGTTCTCCTCTGAATCATTCAGATATTCATTAGCAAACTTCAAATGGGCCTGTACTCATGCTTTCTTGGGCAGGGGGACCTTGCGGGTGCTTCAGGATTTCAGTCCTTCATGGCGTAGTGTGTTACCAATTGTTTTCTTGGTGACTATGGTCCTAGCTGCCTTGAGATCATTGACAAGATTCTCCTGAGTAGTTCTGGGCTGATTCCTCACCGTTCTCATAAGCATTGTTACTCCACAAAGTGAGATCTTGCATGGAGCCTCAGAGGGAGTCTGACAGTTATTTTGTGTTTCTTCCATTTGTGAATAATCGCACCAACTGTTGTCACCCTCTCAACAAGCCGCTTGGCGATGGTATTGTCGCCCATTCCAGCCTTGTGTAGGTCTACAATCTCGTCCCTGACATTCTTGGACAGCTCTTTGGTCTTGGCCATGGTGGAGAGATTGGAATCTGATTGATTGCTTCTGTGGACTGTTGTCTTGTATACAGGTAACAAGCTGAGATTAGAAACACTCCCTTTAAGAGAGTACTCCTAATCTCAGCTTGTTACTGGTATATAAGACACCTGGGTGCCAGAAATCTTGCTGATTGATAGCGGGTCAAGTACTTATTTCACTCATTAAAATGCAAACCAATTTATAACTGTTTTGAAATGCGTTTTTCTGGATATTTTTGTTGTTATACTGTCTCTCACTGTTAACATAAACCTATCATTAATATTATAGACTTATCATTTCTAAACTGATGTACAACTTACCCACTAACAATGCTTAGGTGGTCGTTATAGAAATGGACATTTTTCAGCTCAATCAATTGTATCAGGATATTTCCTTTTCTCAAAATGAATATGAAGCAATGATGTGAATGTTATGAATATGTTCATAGTATGTTACATAACCCATGAAGTCAATAAAAACAATTGAGCAAGAAGTTCCTTATTGTTGCATGCATCGGATTCGGAGCTATTCACTATTACAGGCAGTCTCCTAGTTACAAACATCCGACTTACAAACGACTCCTACTTACAAACGGAGGGAGACAACAGGAAGTGAGAGGAAATCTCCCCCTAGGAAGGGAAATTCACTCCTATAAGAGTTATGGGAAAAGGGTGTCTCCACTGATGCTTTATCACCAAGGCTCATTTCCCCAACAACCCAAATTTGTTTCAAAATCCAATTATCATTGGGACAGGAAGTGAGGTGAAATCTTATGAACAGGGGTTCAGACAGCAAAATAAACATTACAGGGGTGTTACCCCTTCCCTATGCTATCCTAAAAGCTTAAAAATATTATTTTTGGCTGAAGCTACACTTAAAAAATGTACCTGTTCCCACTTACAAACAAATTCAACTAAAGAACAAACCTACAGTCCCTATCTTGTTTGTAACCCGGGGACCGCCTGTACAAGGCTTTCATGAATTAGGTGTAGTCCATTCCAATGCAAGCATACTGCTAGAAAGGTGTTGCAAATGCTGAATCATAACCATGGAATCTGCCTTTTACTGATTCCTAGATCCCTAGACTGCACCCCAGATATTCGATTCAGTGAAGCTTAGCCTAATTATGAGTGACTACTCTGGAACCAGCAGAGTTCACCATAGCAGATTGCTATTCTCACTCTGGTGTTTTGTTTAATGACAGATCCCTTTAATTTTTCTATTATTAAAACTTATACCGTTCACAATAGCTGCAAGCATTGCAGTGTAACCAGTCTAACTGGCTCACCCACTATGTGTGTTGCCCGTCTGCCTCAGTATATTTGTCTCTAGTTTCCCCATGGTTTCCATTCAGCCTGATTTATAAAACATTCTAATAAACTGCAAGTTCCTGTAGTGAAGAGCAGTGCTTCTCCTAGCAGTGCTTCCTCCCTTCAGGCCCTGTTTGCAGTTTAACATGCGCGTTGCTATCGTTTTTAATGATGCTAGTGCTGTACACTGCCTTGATAAGAACTGGCCGTGAAAGTGCAGATCAGTTTTGCAAGTCCTAATGATGGCAATGGCAGTACATGAAATGAAATTGAGGTTGCTATGGAAGAAGCTAATTACATACAATTTCATTGGCTGATGGAATCCAACAAGTAATGTGGATGCATAAAAATGCACACAGAAAGGCGGGAACCCATCTTAAGAGTAGACAAATGGGATCAATTATTGCTTGTTATAACCCCTGTATGCCAACATGCAGGTCAATAGACACTTCTGGTTCGTAACCAGCAAACTTTGTCCTCCACTAATGATTGGCTGTTGCACAGGAGCGTTCCAGTTTCTCCTCCCCCTGTGGCTCTCAGCTGCTGACTTAGGTATGGGAGATACAGGAACCATACAAAGTGATTTTTTTAAACCAAAATAGAAATCCATGCATCTGGCGTCCTGCATGTAGATTGGGGGGTGATGCCTGTGTGCCCCTAATGAGCGGCGCCACTGGTCAGGACAGTTTTGCATCGGTGAGAACAGGAACAGCAAGCTACTGGCCAATTTCTATCCGACAGTCAAAACAAATATTACAATATGATAAAAAAAAATAAGCATGTGTTACTGCTACTTAAAAAGGGCTTTTTTTCAAACAGAAATGACTAGAAAGTTAAGCCAAGCTACCTGTAACAGAAAAATCATATCCACAGCCAAATATGCATTGAAAATTCCTGAGACTTACCATGAAAATTATACTGTTCTGTAACACCATGTACAGGCATCACCGAAACATGATATTTAAAATGACTGTAAAGGTAAATTAAAAATAAATAAATAAATAACAAACATGTCTATACTTACCTGCTCTGTGCAATAGAATTGCACAGAGCGGCCACAAACCCCCTCTTTTTGGGTCACCCGCCAGTGATCCTGGCTCCTCCCTCTGTCCAGTGCTCCCCATGGGAAGCGGCTCGCACCTGAGCCCCGCTGCTACGTCCATTGACACAGACAGCGGTACTTGGCCCCACCTCCCGCTCCCTCGTCACTGGCTTTGATTGACAGCACAATGGCTCCCAGTGCCCCGGCGAATCCAGTGAGACCTGGAAGTGAGGGGGAAGAAGATGTGCAGACGTGCATAGCGCTGGATGGAACGAGGGCTCAGGGGGGCTGCTGACATCTAAACATTTTTTTACCTTACAGGGAATGCATTAAGGTAAAAAAATGTTTAGACTCCACAACCACTTTAACCACTTGTCTACCAGGATACATTTATAAATGGCATGGCAGACAAGTGGTTAAATCAAGCGCATTGCTGCTGATATTGCAGCTGTGAGCTTGGTACCAGCTTTAACCACCTTAATACCGGGCACTTTCACCTCATCCTGCCCAGACCAATTCTCAGCTTTCAGCGCTCTCACATTTTGAATGACAATTACTCAGTCATGCAACACTGTACTCAAATTAATTTTTTATCATTTTTTTTTTTTAAGATCGATAGAGCATTCTTATGGTGGTATTTAATCATCAATAGGGTTATGTTTTGCTTAGTTTCTGTTATAAAATTTTGCAAACAACTGGCAAACCACTATTTACATTGTGACAGCTGTGATTGTGACAGCCGATCACATGGTTAAAGGGCTGGTGTGGTTGGCCCTTTACCCCAATCTGTGATCAGCTGTATCCAAAGCACACAGCAGTCACAGAGAGTGCCCGATGTGTGCCCCAGGGAGGTGTACAGGAGGTGTGCATGTGGCAGGCTGTCTAGGGACGTCCTCTTGGAACTGCAGCCATCTATTGGCTATAGCGTGGACAGAAAGTGGTTAAACGCCAGAGAAGGGCTGCCCATTCACTTCTATAGGGCTCTCAAAGTGCGCACCCCCTTGGGGAACATCTGTTCCCTTTATCCCTCCTACAACTAATCACCCCAGAAATGACACGTATTACATTCCTTCTGGGGTCACAGCTGTCATTCTGTATTCACATTGCTGCTTGCTATTTTCAGCGCCCTTGTGACAGCAATAAAGTAAAAAAAAAAAAAAATATGTGCAAAAAAAAACCAAACAAATTTTGGGTACCATAGTCTTTTGCAATTCCGCATATTTGTGCAATTTTAAGACTCAACATGTTTTGAAATATATTTTCTAAAACCCCAGTCTTTTATATTTTACCAAAAAATGGACATAATATTCTGTGGTTTGCAATACAATTCATTTTAGTGTATTTTTTTCTGAAAATATGCATTCGATAAATAACTATGCAAATATTGTGCAACATAAAAAATTGGTACTAACACAATATTATTCTCCAGGGCACCCGCTTTCAAAAAATGTATACTTTAATTTTTTTTTTGGGGGGGGGTACAGTAATTTCTAGTAAACATTGCAGATTTTTGTCATGTGTGCAAAATATTTAAAAGTTGCCCCGGTAGGCAAGTGATTAATGGATTTGTGTATTTTCAATGTCGCCCTCAAAGCCATATTAGTAGGTGTTTTATGGATATGGATGCAAGGATCCTTCGTTTTATAATACTTATACTGAGGGTTTATTAGTACTTTAACCACTTCAGCCCCGGAAGGATTTCCAGCTTTAGGACCGGAGCCCTTTTTGCGATTCGGCGCTGCGTCGCTTTAACTGACAATTGCGCGGTCGTGCGACGTTGTACCCAAACGAAATTTGCGTCCTTTTTTTCCAACAAATAGAGCTTTCTTTTGGTGGTATTTGATCACTGCTGCGTCATTTCTGATCGCCGCTATAAACAAAAGAAGAGCGACAATTTTTCAAAAAAACCCAAATTTCTTACTTTTTCCTAAAATACAAATCCAAAAAAAAAATATAAAAAAACATTTTTTTCACCGTTTTTGGCCGATTTATATTCTTCCTCATATTTGCGATAAAAAAAAATCCCAATCGGCGTTTATTTATTGGTTTGCGCAAAAGTGGTCGCGTTTACGGATGATGAGAATTCATTTTTGGGGTTTTTAATTTTTTTTTATTTTTTACTAAAAATGACGGCGATCTGCGATTTTTTGCGGTACTGCGATATTTCAGCGGACATGTCGGACCATTTTGACACTTTTTTGGGACCATTGGCATTTATACAGCGATCAGTGCTATAAAAATGCACTGAATACTGTGTAAATGCCATTGGCAGTGAAGGGGTTAACCTGCAGGGGGCGCGCTAAGGGTTAACTATGTTCCCTGGGCGTGTTCTAACTGTATGGGGGACTGCCTAGCTGGGGAAGGGAAGTGGTCACAGCCTTCACGTAAAGGAAGGCTGTGATCACAGCCCTTCCCCCTCACACAGAGCGGAGGTCCGTGTTTACATACACGGACCTCCGCTCACTCGCTCCGGGGGGGGCATCGCGGGTTCCCCGTATGACGGCGATTTGCGGGAACGAGCCACTTTGCCGCCGTCAGATGCCGATCGGCGGTCGGCAAGTGGTTAAATATGTTAGTTATTTTATTCTATCAAAACATAGACACAAAAATATTGTCTAGGTGTGCCTTAATTTTTCACATGAAATAACTTTATTAACAAGAAACATTTTTCTAAAAAAAGTATATTTAACCTCCCTGGCAGTATGATTACAGTATGTCAATATTTTGATTGTCAAAGTGTAACATTGTTACGCATGGAAACTTGTTGTTTTGTATTGTAGGACTGTAATTCTTAGGAATAACTCACTTAAATCTGTCCAAACAAGAGTCTAGTAGATGCCAGGTATGATAAAGTTTGAAACACAAAATCATAAATTATAATATAATAAATTATAAATAATTATAAAAAATAATAATATAATACTAATAAATTTAATTCAATAATGTAATCAAACCAAAAACTGAAATTTGTACAAACAAACTGGCGTTCCGTTGCCGCCATCTTGCTACACCCCACACTCGTCCGCAGTGAGAAGGCGGCAAGCGGACATCTTTTTACACCCACCGGAGTTTTGCATTTCACACTTATTTTTTTTTTTTACAGTAAACGGAGCTCATATAGTGACATACATAGTTAGTGAGGTTGCAAAAAGACACAAGTCCATCTAGTTCAACCAAAAAAAAATAATAATAATTTACATAAAACCAAACAATCCCATATACAATTCTTCACCCACAGTTGATCCAGAGGAAGGCAAAAAACCCCAGCAAAGCCAATGATCCAATTTGCTATAACAGGGGAAAAAAATCCTTCCTGATCCCCCGAGAGGCAATCGGATTCACCCTGGATCAACTTAACCTAAAATGTTAGTATTTTCAAATCCATCAGACGGTTTTGATGTTGGAACGTCACTTCCTTTACAAGGTAAGACGGGTCGCCTTATCTGAAAGGAACACCGGAGGAGGACACACCGGGAGGGACATTGCGGGATTGTGAGGACAAGGTAAATAACACTAGAGCGTAATCCCGAGTGTAGTTTGGCGTAACCGCTTTTGGTACTGAAAATTAATCCCGAGCCACACTCAGGATTACCGCTAGGAAGGCTAAAACATCTCAAACAAATATTTCGTACTTTCATTTCCACACAGCAGGCTGTTTTCCACATTTGCCTGACCAGTCTAATCTGCTTTCCTAAATAAGTGTTTGCAGAGCTCAATAGCACAACCTGAAATTTAAAGGCTTAAGACCAAAAGAAAAAAAAAAATGTGCATATTTTTGCAGAAAAAAATGTGCATTTATTTATTTTATTTTTTTGCATAGAAGCCTGCAAAGCATTGCATCCGTAATCAGTAGTTCGCAGTTGCAGTGCTAGACTCCTGGCTACTAAGAGCAACCAATCAGATTACTCCTGTACGTTAGAACACTTTATTTAAGTACTAGGTTGTTGTGTGTTTTTTAGCTATTAGTTTTAGTAACTGCTTTCCTCTTTATAAGGAGTTCTTAGGGTTAGTTAAGGTCAAATCACATCACTGTGATTACTCATTTGCTCACTTTCAGACCTAATCATGAGAAATCACATCAGTACATAATGTGCTGTGGTATCCTCTGTATAGGTTTCACTCTGACGGCGCTGAAAGCAAGTATAGACAGTGGCGTTGATTTACTAAAACTGGTTCACTCAGAATCTGGTGCAGCTTTGCATGGTAGCCAATCAGCTTCTAACTTCAGTTTGTTTAATTAAGCTTTAGGGCCAGTTCACACCATAGAAATGCAGTCCAAAATGCGTTCCGGATACTTTTTTGCATGTGCGTTTTTAATGCTTTCCAGTGCACTTTTGATGCGTTCTGGTGCATCCCCCCCCCCTCTTTTTCTATTCACCTTAAATAAGGACATGTGTATTCCAGTGTGTTTTTGATGTGTTTTACTGCGTTCCGGTACAGTTCAGTGCAGAAGAAATGCAGCATGTTCTACTTTTTTTTCTGGAGCTGGAACGCACTGAAACTGACCACACTGGTGTGAACTATGCCATTGAAAACCATATAATATGATGCATAAAAAAACGCACTGGACCGCATGTGGTGTGAACTGGCCCTCAAGAATAAAATCTGAAACCTGAATGGTTACCATGCACAGCTACACCAGATTTTGCACTCTCCAGTTTTAGTAAATCTCCCCATTGTATGCGCACACAACACAGTTACATCTATCTGTAAGGGCTCTTTTACACAAGCAGACAGCGGGGCGGTAAAAAAAAAGTGGCTGACTTGTGGTTTTACCATCCCCCGCCACCTACTGGAATTCTGACATTACAGCCTGATGTACATGAGCTGCAGCCGCAATGATTTGCTTCATGGATGCAGCATTTTTAACTAATGCCCCGTACACATGATCAGAAAATCGTACGGAAAATGCTGATTTCTAAGCGATCGTACGATAATCGGATTGTTAGTACAGAGCTTTCGAGAGCCGATCATGACAGTTCATCCAATGTTTTCTGTCCGGACATGATGGGACATGCAGGAAAAATTCTCTCGTACAATGCCCGAGCATAAGATTTTCATCGTTTCATCAGCACAGCTGTCGTTCGAAAATGCAATACAAATACACTACAACACATCACATCGCTTCCGATTTTTTCATTCTGTTGTGCGAGAATTTTCGTGACTTCAGTACACTCTTCCAATTTGATCTGAGATTAGCATGCGAAAAAAAACAGATGATCATTCGCTCGATAATCTCATTGTGTGTACCGGGCATTAGGCTGCAGAGTTTGAGAGACGGCGCTACCTGTCTAACTTGCCAATTGAAATTGGCTTTGCAGTTGCAGCGTCGTCCAGCAATGTAAAATTGCAGTTTGGGAATTTAAAAAAAAGACTGAAAAGAAAAAAACAGACGACAATAGAGTCTCTTAAACGTCTATCAGCCTGTCCATGGTGGATCACTTTTTACAGGGCAATAAGCTTTACTGCCTGTCTGAAAGAATCCTAAGATACAGTTATGTCAGTACATATCGATCGCTTGCAGAATGCCTTCTGTACCCATCGCATATTCTTCTGGAAACTCATGTGAACTGTGACTGCTGTAACATGATATTATAATGATTGTACTCATGCCATGCGTTGTACAAACTGTTTCTCTGTTTTCAATAAAAACGTTATGAGAAAAAAAAAAAAAAAATGAGCGATCCAGTTGTCTGTCACACAGACTTAGTGTAAGTGTACACGTGCGCCAAGAACAGGCATTTCATCTGCGTTTTTAACCACTTAAGGACCAGCCGCCGCACTTATATTGCAGCAAGGTGGCTCGATCGTGCAAATCGCCGTAGGTGTACGTCGGCTCGTGAACTCGCTTTTGTGGGCACGTACGCACCGCTGGAGGCGGTCACGCGCTCCCACCCGCAATCGTTCCCCGCAGTGACAGAACGGGGATCTGCCTGTGTAAACAAGGCAGATCTCCATTCTCACAGGGGAGATCACACAGATCCTGTCTTTCTGCTATGCAGGAAGAGTGATCTGTGTGTTTCCCCAGTCACAGTCCCCCATACAGTTAGCAAACACAAACAGGAACACAGTTAACCCCTTGATCGCCCCTGATGTTAACCCCTTCCCTGCCAGTGTCATTAGTACAATAACAGTGCATATTTTTAGCACTGATCACTGTAATAATGTGAGCATTAAGGCGTAGCGCTTATTTTGAATTAAAATGATATACCACAACCCTAGGTGGTGGTTGATGTGTAAAGAAGTTTGGGTGTATCTAAAAAATGTATATAGGATACATATAAAACAAATATATATATATAAAAAAACAGAAAATATATATATATGTGCTTTCAGAGAGAAGTGGACCATAAGGTTCAGTATTCCTCTCAAGTGGAGTACAACTGAGAAAAGACTTTTATGTGAACAACATATTAATAAAGTGTAGATCAATCAGTGCATATACCACTAATTTCAAGCGAAAAAAATAGGGAAAAATATATATTGTCAATTTAGACCACAAAAAGTTCTATGATAAAAGTTAATGAACGTTCTCAAGGTGATATGCAAAATCCTTAAATATAAGATTGAAGCCTCTATGGATCACCAACATGGATAAGGGACCTTTTTACCTCTACCTAAAACCTCTCCTCCCTTAACGACAGTCCTGTAGTTTATAACTTTCTTCCACTCTCCACCCCTCCCATACCTCACCCCTAGAGTGGATATATACCCATTTACAGCTTTCAGGTAGCTTTCATAAAGCACGCCTAGAATATATCAGGGGATAACAATAATGACAGGATTTGTCCCCATGTACCACATACACTCTATACCTTTGAGTACATCTTGGTCATTTTAAACCTGTTGGTGTTTTTGTATAATCTTTGACAATTTTATGTAATGTTTTTATCTTTGTTTTTTATTATGATGTATGTCCGATATTTCCACAAATCATAGGCAACATCTGTGGTAGGTGGGCACGTTCGTCCTGTGACGATGCACATCACCAATAGATCCACCTCTCAGCAATGTAGTGGGTGGGCACGCTCGCCTCGTGGCTTTGCTTTTGTCTTGTAGTGGGATGTTCGTCTGGTGGCGTTTCTTTCGTCACCTGGCGTTACGTTCGTCACAGGATGGTACGTTTGTTGCGTGGCGATCATTACACGTCACTGATGGATCTGCCCATAAATATGTCCATCCCCACTGTAGTGCACATGCAGCCTGAAGAAGGGGCGTAGACCCCGACAACACGTCGCCAGACCCTGTCCTCTCACTGCCCAGACGAAACCTCAAGCTACACCGGAACGCTGTGCTACTCCGTTTGGACCCCGACAACACGTCGCCAGACCCTGTCCTCTCGCTGCCCAGACGAAACCTCAAGCTACACCGGAACGCTGTGCTACTCCGTTTGGACCACAGGAAGCGCCGGACACCACCGGCGTTCACCTCACCACCAGCTGGAGCCAGCCACCACTTCCCCCTCCCTGGGACCAGTCGAGTTTTTTTGGACATTACTGTGCCACCAGTCACCCGGACATAGCTTGCAGTGGCTTACACTGCCATGCGACTTTTACTTCCACGTTTGTGAGTACCTCCTACCATTGTTTTTAACCACTTCAATACTGGGCACTTAAACCCCCTTCCTTCCCGGACCAATTTTCAGCTTTCAGCGCTGTTGCAGTTTGAATGACAATTGCGCGGTCATGCAACACTGTATCCATATGAAAATTTTTATCATTTTTTTTCATACAAATAGAGCTTTCTTTTGGTGGTATTTAATCACCCCTGGGTTTTTTATTTTTTGCGCTATAAATTAAAAAAGACTGAAAATTTTCAAAAACAATGCATTTTTGCATTTTTCTTCGTTTCTGTTATAAAATTTTGCAAATAAGTAATTTCTCTTCATAAATTTTGACCAAAAATGATACTGCTACATTACTTTGGTAAAAGTAAGCCAAATCGGGGTTTATTTGGTGTTGGTGGACAGACAGATGTTTTGGGGACTGTGACAGATGTGACGGGGACAGACAGATGTTTTGGGGACTGTGACAGATGTGACGGGGACAGACAGATGTTTTGTGTATGGTGATGGAGACAGACAGATGTTTTGGGGACTGTGACAGATGAGACGGGGACATACAGATGTTTTGGGGACTGTGACAGATGTTTTGGGGACTGTTTTATGGGAACACTGATGTGTATGGGGACAGGGGTATCAGGGGTGCTTGGTGCACTGTGTGGGGGGCGATCTGTGAGAGCTCTCTGTATGAAATCATTTTCATACAGAAAGTTGTCACATAGCTGCAGCTTCCCCCCTGCCCCCCCCCCGCACTGAGCTCTCACTGAGCTCGGCGGGGGGGGAGAACTGTCACAGAGATGTTCGTCTCTGTTTGAAAATGTGACGGCCGTGATTGGACACAGCCGTCACATGATCGGGAGGGCCAATCACTGCGCCCATATCCCGATCTCTGCTCGGCTGGATCCTGTGATCATATTGATCACAGGATCGAGCCGTAGCGCGCCGTGTGGCGTTCTGCAGGACGTATATATACAGTGGCCGTGTGGGAGGTGGTTAAATAAAACTTTTTATACGGTTTACACTTAGAGGCGCGCACACCTGTTTTCTTTTTTCCTGTCTAATAGTTGATTCCACATCACTGCACCACTGTATCACCACATTGCTACCAGTTACCCGGATAGTGCTTGCAGTGGCTGACACTGCCATGCGACTTTCATCTTGATGTTTGTGAGTACCTCTAACCATTGTTTTTAATAAATAGACTTTATATGGTTTACACTTAGAGGCCCGCATACCTTTTCCCTTTTCTCTTGTTTAGAAGATGATTCTGCTTCTGACCTGACGCGGCCCTAAAGTGCAAAACCTCCCAAGTTTCTTGGACTGTATAACAACAGCTGATGTGTCATATACGCTGTATTGTATTTATTTGTATTTTTTGTATACTCACAATATTACATATTGTATTTGTATTTATTGTATACTCACTGTTCATTTACGGTTTATATTATGTTGTTTGCGCTTGCAATGCTTTCTCATGGATAAGGGACACCGCCACCAGAAAAAATTAAGGCTTACCAGATTGCCAGCAAAAGTGCGCCTTGGATAAAACAACCATAAGAAACTCCAAGAGTAGATGAACTTTATTCCTGTGTTGATACCACAGATTAAGTGTGCATTCTCCTGGGTATAACCTTTAGCAGGATAGTCTAAAGCGGTGGTCTCTACTATCTTTCCTCTCTGGGTGCTCTAACATGAAATCCTAAAGAGTAGAGAAACCTCACATAGTTTGAATCCGTTTAAAATACATTTATTTCTTGTGCATCATCATTAGAAGAGGCTTCATTCTGAGACAACAGCCATGCAGACCAATTTGATGCAGTGTGTGGTGTATGGTCTGAGCTCTGACAGGTTGACCCCCCACCCCTTCAACCTCTGCAGCAATGCTGGCAGCACTCATACGTCTATTTCCCAAAGACAACCTCTGGATATGACGCTGAGAATGTGCACTCAATTTCTATGGTCAACCATGGTGAGGCCTGTTCTGAGTGGAACCTGTCTTGTTAAACCGCTGTATGGTCTTGGCCATCATGCTGCAGCTCAGTTTCAGGGTCTTGACCAACTTCTTATAGCCTAGGCCATCTTTATGTAGAGCAGCAATTCTTTTTTTTCAGATCCACAGAGAGTTATTTGCCATGAGGTGGCATGTTGAGCCTCCAGTGACTAGTATGAGAGAGTGAGAGCGATAACACCACATTTAACACACCTGCTCCCCATTCACACCTGAGACCTTATAACACTGAGTCACATCACACCGGGGAGGGAAAATTACTAATTGGGTCCAATTTGGATATTTTCACTTAGGGGTTTACTCACTTTTGTTGCCAGTGGTTTAGACTTTAATGGCTGTGTGATGAGTTGTTTTGAGTTGACAGCAAATGTACACTGTTATACAAGCTGAACCTGTACACTCACTACTTTACACTGTAGCAAAATGTCATTTCTTCAGTGTTGTCACATGATAATAAAATATTTACAAAAATGTGAGGGGTGTACTCACTTTTGTGAGATACTGTATGTATTTTTTTTTTAATGGGAAGCCACAGTTCTGCTTTAAGATCAAGCCCTGCCCATGCCATTCAACTGTCAAATGCTGGAGCCTGTACTATTGCAAATGGGGTAACTATAAAAAGTGTGCAGTTTTATTTTTACCTACTGTATTTTTAATGTACACTAGACATAATCAGCATTTTGCTTGCATCCTATCAGGTCAGAGGTTAAAGTGTAACTCCAGGCCATTTTTTTAATAGTTTTAAAAGGGTTTGATCCTCTACAGGGTTTTGTATTGCTCTGTGCCCATCATGGAGATTTTCCATCAGTTCCTGTCCTAATCACAGCTATAGATATTATAGTTTCTCTTTTTGAGGTGTAAACCTTTACATTATCGATAATGTAAATAAGAGGAGCTCTTATGGCAGAAAAGATGGTTTCAAGCCAGATGGCCCATAGCATTCAAAACAATTGTACAATAAATAGTGTGGTACAGCTGCTAGAAACACCAACGCATTTTGGCCATTAGGCCTTAATCATGGTCATGATTTGAATATGTTTAAGGCCTGACAGCTGAAATGCGTTGGCATTTTCATCAGCTGTACCACACAATTTTTAATAAAGAATAACCATTTTTTGATGGCTTATCAGAGTTCTTTTCCTGTGGATTGTACACTGCTGGAGGTTATCAGAAACCGTCTTTGGCTGTGCACCTGACATCCGGAGCTGAGGGTGGAAGAGGTGGTTGCAGTGCTGTTTCGCCTGTCTATGTAGCATTCCCAAAGCCTTGGGTACCAGCTAGCCTGTGGGTTTGTTCTTTTCACCTTTGTCTACCTCCTTGCATACAGTTGGGATATAGGAAGTCTGAGGTCTACATCAAGCTGGATATTTTTCAATGTGTTGAAACACAAAGACCCAATTTGAAAGAGCAGAAATATAACTGGGGGTTGTGCCAAAGGACTTGTTCTGGGGAGAAGGTAAATGCAGTGGGGGGTGGTAAAGACAGATGTCTGAGGTTTCATAGTTTTACCTCCTCCCGACTGCCCACCTAAACAAGGAAATGCAGCTGTTCAGGGTTGTACATGGGCCATGCCAAAAAATGAAACCACATTTTGTATTTAGCAGGTGGTACTACCGCCAAGCACAACCTAGTTCATTGTATAGGGCTTGCATGGTGTGGCGTGGGGGTTCAGCCTTTTATGTGTTAAAAGACATAGCGCCTCCTCACTGCCTGTTAAATACCCTCCAAAAAGCGATCCACCGCGGATCACATTTCAGAGGGGTGGCAATGGCTGCTGCACGTGAGAATGAGCCCTTACTCAACATTTGTAATGTATTCAACAGAACTAAGCTCTTCATGAACAGGTGCTCTTTATGCATATTTGTATGAAAGAAAGCTTAGCTTATCACCCCATTCACTGATACTGCAGCATGATATGTGTCTGTGGTTCCAGCAAGCTCAGGGCCTCCTATTCATCATTAAGCAACAGTCAGAAATATTCCATTACACCATATGTTATAC
>BLSH010255328.1:727341-739236 GCA_018402905.1 Glandirana rugosa
CCCCACCCCCCCAGTCAGACAGTCACGAGTCTGGTATGCGGTGTGTGACGTGGTTTAACCAGACGTACCGACAGTAGGGTCTTCCTTCGGAGAAAATTTCTACTACGTGTTCTTTTGGCGTTTGTCAAACGACTTCTGTTCGTCTGATTCCTGTACCTAATGACCTTGGTACAGGACACCAGACTACTCTGGTTCTATTTGAATAAACCAAGTCTACCACAGTTCTCACACACCGTCGTTGGTCCACTCCTCATGTTTCTGTTCACACAGAACAGATGTCAGTTCGTACCACATCAGACCACAGGACATGGTTCCAGTAATCCATGTCCTTAGTCTGCTTGTCTTCAGCAAACTGTTTGCGGTTTTCTTGTGCATCATCTTTAAAAGAGGCTTCCTTCTGGGATGACAGCCATGCAGACCAATTTGGTGCAGTGTGTGGCGTATGGTCTGAGCACTGACAGACTGACCCCCCCACCCCTTCAACCTCTGTGGCAATGCTGGCAGCACTCATACGTCTATTCCCCAAAGACAACCTCTAGATATGACACTGAGCACGTGCACTCAACCCCTTTGGTCGAACCATGACGAGACCTGTTCTGAGTGGAATCTGTCCTGTTAAACCGCTGTATGGTCTTGGCCACCATACTGCAGCTCAGTTTCAGGGTCTTGGCAATCTTCTTATAGCCTAGGCCATCTTTATGTAGAGCAACAATTCTTTTTTTCAGATCCTCAGAGAGTTCTTTGCCATGAGGTGCCATGTTGAACTTCCTGTGACCAGCATGAGAGAGCGAGAGCGATAGCACCAAATTTAACACACCTGCTCCCCGTTCACACCTGAGACCTTGTAACACTAATGAGTCACATGACACCGGGGTGGAAAAATGGCTAATTGGGCCCAATTTGCACATTTTTACTTAGGGGTGTACTCACTTTTGTTGCCAGCGGTTTAGACATTAATGGCTGTGTGTTGAGTTATTTTGAGGGGGCAGCAAATTTACACTGTTATACAAGCTGTACACTCACTACTTTACATTGTAGCAAAGTGTCATTTCTTCATTGTTGTCACGTGAAAAGATATAATAAAATATTTACAAAAATGTGAGGGGTGTACTCACTTTTGTGAGATACTTTATATCTCCAGCTCCCAAAGTTAGCAGGAGGGGTTTGGCCATCCTAGAACTAGAATGTAGTTAAGGCTGGGTTCACACTAGTCTGAAAATCGGACCGACATTAGGAGAAGAAGTCGCATTACATCATCAAATAAATGATTCCCTATGAGAGCCGTCTTAACTGGTCCAACACAAGACATTGAATATTATTGAAGTCGGATAAAAGTCGGATCCCTGTTCACAGAAGTTCACAGAAGTCGGGCCAATGTAGGTCCAATGTAGGACCGTTGTAGGACACATGTCGCAGAGCAAAGTAGGATCAAAGTCTGATCATTGTCGCGTCAGACAAGTGTGAACCCAGCCTTAGAGGAAATTCAGGATTTCAATGCTTGATTATCTGCATGCTGGTTCCGGCTCAGTTGATACGAGTATCAAGATGACAAAACCAGATCTTCAAAAACTTTAGCTCAGCAATGGCAACTATAAATTAATTTTAACATGATAACATATACATAATATACATACATAATATTATATTGGTTGCTACAGAATAATAAGGAAAATTTAAATCCGGTCCTGAATATATATAAAAAGACCAGTAAAAAAAATAATAAGTGTTCTTGGTTTGTGAATGAGACGTACCATTTTAAGACATCCAGAAAATTTACAAATGTTTCCAAAATTGATCCCAGAACTGGCCAACGATGATGTGCTTGCCTAGGAAAGTGCTGCCCTCTAGTGTACAATAATAGCAAGGGCAGGAGTCCAATCTTACGCGCTGATTTCTATACTCACAATTTTAAAATTGTGTTCCTCCCTCAATAAGAAAGGGCAGAGCATGCCATGAACAGCTACATGCTGATCAACTGCTTATGCAGGAATTTTCAAGGCTGTTTGGGCTTTGTACTTTGCAAACTTTACAAAGCTGTCAGCAGGCCTTACTGGAAGCCTTTGAAGCACCCTTCAGCTCCAGTCAAACACAGATCCTAAAGTCCAATTGAACTTTTAATTTAATGTAGACAAATACATTCCAGGTGCATAAAAAAAAAGTCTAAGGCCTCATTTACACTTGCGGTTGGAAAAAACACTCGGGTGAGCCACACCTTTACTATCCCCCCAACCACTCCCTCTTAAGCTGCAAAGACAGTGGGCAGAGATGGACACATGCTAAGCATTGGCAACAATTTCCCCCTGTCGTATTCAGAAGGGCACTACCGCCTGCACCCTGGGGAGTGCACACCACAGCTATCCTGAAACCGTGTGCAATGCACATGGTAGTGCGTTTTTTTAGGGTTTAATGAGGTGGTGAGGTGGGGACATACCTCACCACCTACCAAATGCTCTCTGAAGAGCGATTTACCATTGATTGCTCTTTAGAGGGCTAAACTAAGATAAACCAGCCCTTGCAGGTTTTTTGTTTTTTTTTAATCAGCCGCAGCCTCAATAGGAAAGCCCATCCCTTGCAAGCAAACTGTCAAGTAGGACCCTTAAGTTGGCCATACATTATACAAGTGTCTTGTTCAATTTCCTTTAGATTCACCTTCAACTATGGAGTGGAAGGGCCTGCCTGATTGCATACAAAATTGAAAGTGTTTAGGTGTGACCTCATATTATATGGTTTTGGTAAATCTAAAGGAAAGTTGTAGAAGAAAATTGTATAATGTATGGCCAGCTTTACTCTCTGCATGTAAGCAGTGGTCTATCTGCAGGGGTCCAACATAACCCCACTAAATCAGAGTTCTCCAATCAGCAAAGCATTAACTTTGCAGGTTACAGAGCTATAGGTATCATACTGCAGGTGGTGTTTTGGATCTCTGCATAGAGATCACGGCTTCCACACACAGCAAAGGTCCTTCTCTGTAGCATGCTGGCAGGCTATCTTTACACAGGCTGTGGCTACTTTAAAAAGAAAATAAACCATTAGGCCCCTTTCACACTGAGGCGCTTCTAAACTGCCAGTAAAACACTGAGTGCTTTTGAAGAGCTGTTCAGGTGCTTTTGAAGAGCATTCCATTCATTTTAATGGAGAGGGTTTTTTTGTTTTTTTTTTTAGCATGAAAACCCCTGAAAAGTGCCTCAGTGTGAAAGGGCTCTAAGACATTGAATGCCTTTTGTTTGATGCACCTGGAATATTTGTTCGTCATTTTAAACTGGGTTCACACTGAGGAACGTAGAAGCTCACAGCAGGGGTCCAGTGCCTCCCTATTAACTGTTTCTGGTCCAATTTCAGCCCAAATATTTGGCTGACTTCGGACCTGAAACGGACCAGAAAACACACAAGACTCCTGTGCAATTCGCTCTGGAGATTAGTTAACCGGCTCCATAGAGAGCCAGTCACAATCTCTTGACATGCGAATTGGATGCGGTGAAACCCACATCCAATTCACACTGGTGTGAACCCAGCCTCAAACTACAGTTCAAATGGGCTTCAATTTGCCATCAGCTGCAGAGAGAGGAGGAACCCCCGCATGCTGTCACAGGGGGAGAGGGGTGGCTTTTGTCCCATTTGCAGAATGCTTCTTGTTACACCCTAAATATGGGGTAAAAAAAAGATAGTTAGCCATTAACATTTCCAAAGTGCAGATGAAGGTTGCTTTAACTCTTTCATTACCAGATTCATTTTTCATTGTATGCTCACATACTGTAAGTAAAGTAGAACTACATTTTGGATAGAGTAAGTGAGGGTTATAACCCCTGCCAGATTTTTATTTTTTTACCATCTGTGTCCCATTGGCGAGATTTTCCTACTCTTCCTGTCCCATAGCCAAACAGGAAGTGACAGGAAGTCCCTGCAACTAGTGTCCCCATTGGAAGATTTCCCATCTATTCGTTTTTGGGGACAACCCAAGATTTAAGATTTTCTTTTACTTTCACTTTCAATGATAATGGTAAATAGGACCAATAGAGAGGGGGAATCTCCATAACGGGGGGGGGGGCACAGACAATAATAACATTGACAGGGGTTCCAACCCCTCTCCCCTCCATCCAAAACTTTAAAAAAAAGGTTTTCCTTTAGTTATACTTTAACCACCTCAATTCTGAACACCTGTACCCCCTTCCTGCCCAGACCAATTTTCAGCGCTCTCACACTTTGGATGACAATTGCGCAGTCATTTAAGGCTGTACCCAAATTAAAATGTTATCCTTTTTTTAGACAGACAGAGCTTTCTTTTGGCAATATTTTATCACCACTGGGTTTTTTATTTTTTGCTAAACAAACGAAAAAAGACTGAAAATTGTGAAAAAAACCCTTTTCTTTGTTTCTGTTATAAAATTTTGCAAATAAGTAATTTTTATTCTTGACTGATATGCACTGATGAGACAGCCCTGAAGGGCACCGATGAAGGTGGCACCGGTATGCTGCACTGATGGACACTGATTGGCACTAATGGGGTTGCACTTTTCATCTGCCCTGATTATCAGTGTAAATGTACCCTGTCATAGGACAGTAAAAGCGCTGAGGAAAAAAAATGTTGATACCCAGCATTTGTTTACATGTGATCAGCTGTGATTGGACACAGCTGATCACATGGTAAAGAGCCAACATCATTGGCTCTTTACCCTGATCGGTGATGCGCTGTGTCCGAGGGGCAATTTTTTGTCCCTCATTACGCTTTTGTTTATCAAATCAATATTTTCAGTAATAAATACACTTAAATTAATTTTAGCTCACACAAACATAATATTATCCCCCATTTCTTTGTAAAATATAAAAGGTGAGTTGGTACTAAGTAAATAGACACAAAATGTACCAAGCCATAAAATTGCATGCACCCAAGAAACAGCAAAAATTACAATGCCTAAATTGCTTCAAAAGCTTTTACAGCTAATCCATAAGTTAACTATGATTAATTAGTTAATGATGGT
Source organism: Glandirana rugosa (assembly GCA_018402905.1). Taxonomy (NCBI): domain Eukaryota; kingdom Metazoa; phylum Chordata; class Amphibia; order Anura; family Ranidae; genus Glandirana; species Glandirana rugosa. The sequence goes on from BLSH010255328.1 coordinate 732,318, forward strand.
CCTAGAAGTATTGCTCTCACTCCTGATTTTTTTTTTATTTCTTTATCAAAGTTTAAATATATATAATTTTTGAAATTTAGCAGTATATTTCTTACCATTACCATGACCCATCACCAAACAACAATCCTACCCAAAATATGCTAAAACTGGCACTAACTCTGGCACCAAACAATAAAAGCATTTTTGTAATCCTACCTATAACATACTGTCCCTGACCTTTGATCATGAGCCTGACCTTTGACCCTGCCCTTGACCCTAACCTTGACTAAGATCAAACCCTGATCTAGCTACATTATCCTTAGGCTATGTTCACACTGGAGATTTAGCATAGTGTAAATTGTGAATCTTCTGATTCCTGCTGCTGTGAGCGGCTAGCTGTGGCTGCCGAACCCATTCATTATAATGACAGCAGTTATTTGCACCTGCCTGCATAGCCAAGATGCACACAGAGACTTCTTTTTGATTACATTTTCTCCCCTAGCTAAAAGAAAAAACAATGTATCTTTTTCACCATTCAAGGGGAGAAAGAGAGTACAGGGGCAGGCTGTATAGCTAATGATCACTGTGATAGCCAACCACAAGCTATCACAGCAATCATCTGATCGAGAACAGGTCCTCCCAGCTCTTGACAGTACGAGACCCAGAACTGACGGTGCCCCAAACAAAGGTGCATGCAACCCCACAGAAGAAGACCCCCTTATTTGAGGCCGCATATGTATGTAGGCTCATTAGCAACAGGCTGAACAGTATCTGGGGTTGTTTTTTTATTTTAATCTTTTATTAAACTTTATTATTTGTTTTAACTTTTAACTTTATTTCTATCACAAGAGGGCTGACAAGCCCCCTATATGATAACCTAGTGCGGGTGTCAAGTCCTCTTTAAGATGATATCAGGGGTTTATTAGAACCCCTAATGTCTCCCCTGCTAAAGCAAAGATTGCGTTCAATCTGTGCTTTAGCGGGGGAGAAAGCAGCTTGGTTTAAGCCTGAAAGTAACAAGTAAATGCTTTGCTTTGAGATAAGTAAAATTACAAATTAGGCCAACATAAAATAAAAATAAAAATAAAAAAATGGAAAAGGAATGAAAACCCCCCAAAAAACACCCCTGAATCAAAAACCCACATTTTTAAAGGGAAGCCTTGTGGCTAAAATAAAACAAGATAAAAAAAGCAGTTTAACCTAAAATAAAGGTCCTATCAACATAAAATAAAAATACAAAAACCCGAAAAAGAAAAGTTCAAAATACCCCCCTGAAACAAAAGCCCCCTTTTTTAAGCAAAGCCATATAGGAAAAAAAATAATAAAATAAAGCAGTAAAATAAAACAAAATAAAAAAGCAGTTTAAACTAAAATAAAGACCCTATCAACATAAAATGAAAAACCCAAAAAAAGAAAAAGTTCAAAATACCCCCCTGAAACAAAAGCCCCCTTTTTTAAGCAAAGCTATATAGGGGAAAAAATAAATAGAGTGGTTTAACTATGAGAGCTCTATCAAGATCAACTGTTACTGCATTGCTTATAAGAACACGAGTATAGATACCTTTAACTCACCTGTGAATTAGTACCAGGAATTAGACACAGGTGATAAATATACTCAATGTATTGGTACGGGTTAGAATAAATGGTGGTTTGAGTATAAATGGACACACAGAAGGTAAGTTCAGATACAGTCTTCTAGACAGTATAATCACTATGGCAAGGTAATTTAGAGTTCTGTACCACTATACTGAACTGGGATTAACTCATGAATCAGCAAAGTTAGCAATAAGCAGTGCATCCCAGATGGCAAGCAATTGAGCTGCAAGTTTGAAAATGACTTGCTAAGCTATTGCTAGACTTGCCAGGCTTCACAAGTCCGCATTGTATGACTCCAGATCAACTTTCTTTGCAAACATTCGACAAGTCTGCTGTAAGTTCTGGTTCAGTTATGTTGTGCAATAGTCATCCCACCACAGGGGTCACTGTGGCAGAATTTTCATGCTGTAGACTTGCAGAGCTCTTGCTGTAGACTCACCACTGCAACTTTGCTCTTGCTGGGGATTTGCCACACAAATTTGCTACAAATTGGAAAAGTGTCAACTAGAACTTGTGCTTCAAGTGCTCTGCAAGTGTACAAGTTGCCAGTGAAAATGTGCAGGAAGTTAACAGACTAAGGCCTCATACACCCAGGTGTTTTTTACAGCCACGTTTTTGAGCGTTTTTTTTTACAGCTCTTCATGTTATTCAATGGCCCCTTAAAAACGCTGACATTTTTGAGCTGTAGAGGGCGTCGGCATTAGTGAGCTGTAACTAGAACGCGGGACCAGCACGTTCCAAAGTTGCAGCGTTATGGCGTTTTTAACGCTGAGCCAGCAAAATGCTCAATAACGTGGCTTAACATTGTATACACAGCGTTAAGCCTCGTCAGTCATTCTATTCAAAATCAATGATTCCCTGTGGGAGCCCATTGATTTGAATAGAAGTCGCACCACAAGTGCGACTTGCGTGCTGAGGATCTTGAAGGGGAACCCCCGCAAAAATTTCTGTGCGGTTCCCCCCCAAGAGGTACCAGGCCGTTCAACATGGCAAGGATTTTAATAGGAACCCCCACGCCAAAAAAACGGAGTAGGGTCCCCCCAAAATCCATATCAGACCCTTATCCGAGCACGCAGCCCGGAAGGCCAGGAAAGAGGGTGGGGACGAGCGAGCGTCCCCCCTCCTGGACCATTCCAGGCCGCGTGCCCTCAACAAGGGGAGTATGGGTGCCTTGGGCAGGGGGGGCTCTGTGCCCCCCACCTCAAAGCACCTTGTCCCCATGTTGATGAGGACAAGGGCCTCTTCCCGACAACCCTGGCCGTTGGTTGTCGGGGTCTGCGGGCAGGGACTTATCGGAATCTGGAAGCCCCCTTTAACAAGAGGGCCCCCAGATGCCGGCCCCCCCACCCTATGTAAATGAGTATGGGGTACATCGTACCCCTACCCATTTACCTGGAAAGAAATATGTACAAAAAAAACCACCACGCAGCTTTTTAAAATATTTTATTAAATCTGCTCCGGCGGTCTTCTCCCCTCTCTGGCTCTTCTTTCTTCGGCTCTTTTGCGGGGTCTTCCATCTTCTGAGGGGTCTTCTTTCTTCTCCTTCTCTGCGGCGTCTTCTGCTCTTTTGCCAGTCTTCTCCGCTGTCCCCTTCCCTCTGTTCTTCCTCTCTTCTTCTCCTTCTTCTTCTTCCCATGTTTACACGACGCGGTCTCCTTCACGAATTCCCTCTCTGCTGTGTGCTGTGCCTTATATTGGCATGGGGCGTGGCCACCAGATGACATCACCTGGAAGCCCTGCCCCCATATGATGTCACAGCTCTGCCCCAGGAAGCGACATCATATGGGGCGGGGCTTCCGGGTGATGTCATCTGGTGGCCACGCCCCATGCCAATATAAGGCACAGCACACAGCGGAGAGGGCATTCGTGAAGGAGATCGTGTCGTATCAACATGGGAAGAAGAAGGAGAAGAAGAGAGGAAGAACAGAGGAAGAACAGAGGGAAGGGGACAGCGGAGAAGACCGGCAAAAGAGCAGAAGACGCCGCAGAGAAGAAGAAGAAAGAAGACCCCTCAGAAGATGGAAGACCCCGCAAAAGAGCCGAAGAAAGAAGAGCCAGAGAGGGGAGAAGACCGCCGGAGCAGATTTAATAAAATATTTTAAAAAGCTGTGTGGTGTTTTTTTTTTGTACATATTTCTTTCCAGGTAAATGGGTAGGGGTACGATGTACCCCATACTAATTTACATAGGGTGGGGGGCCGGCATCTGGGGGCCCCCTTGTTAAAGGGGCTTCCAGATTCCGATAAGTCCCCGCCCGCAGACCCCGACAACCAACGGCCAGGGTTGTCGGGAAGAGGCCCTTGTCCTCATCAACATGGGGACAAGGTGCTTTGGGGTGGGGGGCGCAGAGCCCCCCCTGCCCCAAAGCACCCATGCTCCCCATGTTGAGGGCACGTGGCCTGGTATGGTCCAGGAGGGGGGGTGCGCGCTTGCTCGTCCCCACCCCCTTTCTTGGCCTTCCGGGCTGTGTGCTCGGATAAGGGTCTGGTATGGATTTTGGGAGGACCCCACGCTGTTTTTTTGGCATGGGGTTCCCCTTAAAATCCGTACCAGACCAAAGGGCCTGGTATGCCCCTGGAGGGGGACCCCATGCCAGTTTTTTTTTTTTTTTAAATATGGTGTGGAGTTCCCCTTCATGATCCCCAGAGCACAAGTCACATGCCAAAGTCGGATCAGTGAAGACACTGATACGACTTTGATCCGACTTCAATGCCTTTCAATGGGCTGAAGTAGGATCAAAAAAAACACAAGTCGGAGCAGTTAAGACGGCTCTCATAGGGAATCATTGTTTTTGTGACGTAATGCGACTTGTGCTCTTCATGTCGGTCCGAGAATCGGACTAGTGTGAACCCAGCCTTAGAGTACACACATAATGCATCTTTTAAACGAGGAATTAGACAAAAAGACTACACTTTTGGGGTTATATAACTTTATCCATACAATAATCAATTTTTGTTACAACAGTCTTTTATATAAATTGATTACTATTATTGTTGTTATTTTTTGTCAATGTAATGTGCTGTCGAGGTAAATGGGAAATACTGTTATGGGTATTCCGATGGCCTGAAAGATTGGTTTCCCCTGATTCCATTTACTGTTTGTAGTTATACACGGCACAGGTAGGCCCCAGGGATTTTTTGCTTGGGGCAGCTGTCAGTCTCCAATATACCTGATGAATTCTCCAGGCTTTTATGTTGGAGAGGCGTAATTGTCTCCAACATGTCGCTGTCTTGGTCTCCAGATGTGGTCATCCAAGAGACGGGATATGACGCAATGATGTGTGACATCATCGCGTTGGACATGTGCACTATATGAAAATACTGGGGACCGCATCAGGTGGAGAGGGATACGATTTTTCTCCGATCTGTTTGAAGAGGAGTTGATATAGCAAGGATTGATTTACCTAGCGGGGCAGATTTACCTTGCGCAGCTTACATAAACAATGCCAGGCACTAATAAGTATACTTACCTCCAGCCTATGGAGCCTACCTGGCCTTATCTATATCTGGGGGAAAGGAGGGATATCGATAACAACTCACATTCTTATATGTGTTGTTGGATGTAGATATCCTGTTACTCAGTATAGTTATTACTCCCTTTTTTTAAAGCAAAAGCGCCTAATTTTTGGACAATAGTCTGCGGTCTCGGTATAACACAAACGGTTTTGCAGTGGATTTATGGGGATACCGCTTTGGAACTATTGGAGTGCTCAAATCAGGCATAGAATATGCTGTATGTATGTTTTCATGTATGCCTTAGATGGGTATGATTTGCAAATGTAAATGTATTTATATGTATATCATATCAATGCTGTAAATACTATTATTTTACATTACAGAAGTGGTAGTATCCCTGAAGAAGACGTTAATTGTAGCTATAGTTTGAAACGCGTTGGAAACCCCTATTCTACTGGATTCATCCATCCATTCATCATCAGGGTCGAATGTCAGCAAGTAGTTGGGGGATACAATTTAATGTATTATTTTTACTGTTAAAGCACTTTTGATAAATGCCATTTTGGACCTTATGTTTTAAGAAGAGTGTACAGAGCTCCTTTTTACAATTTTAACCACTTCAGCCCGGAGGATTTGTCCCCTTAATGACCAGAGCACTTTTTGCGTTTCAGCACTGCGTCGCTTTGACTGACAATTGCGCGGTCGTGCGATGTTGTGCCCAAACGAAATTGACGTCCTTTTTTTCCCCACAAATAGAGGTTTCTTTTGGTGGTATTTGATCACCTCTACATCACTTCTGATCACCGCTATAAATTAAAAAAGAGGGGCGATTTTGAAAAAAAAACAATTTTTTTTACTTTTTGCTATAATAAATATCCAATACATTGGTTTGTGCAAAAGTTGCTGCGTTTACAAACCATGAGAATTAATTTATGGCGTTTTTAATTTTTTTTTCTGCGATTTTTATCGGGACTGCGATCTTGCGGCGGACATATCGGACATTTTTGACACTTTTTTGGGACCAATGACATTTATACAGCGATCAGAAATTTAAATAGCCACTGATTACTGTATAAGATTTTAAGCTCCTTGAGGATAGGGACTGATGTGAATATCATGTATATGTAAAGTGATGTGTAAATTGACGGCGATATATAAGTACCTGAAATAAATAAATAAATGTAATTGGCAGTGAAGGGGTTAACCTGCAGGGGGCAATCAAGGGGTTAACTGTGTTCCATAGGCGTGTTATAACTGTATGGGGGCTCGGCTGCCAGGGGCATGACAGATCTAACTGATCCCGATTACAGGGATCAGTAGATCTCTGTCATGCCGCCTGTCAGAACGGGGAACTGCCGTGTTCACACCGGCAGTTCCCCATTCTGCCTCTCTAACAGGCTATCGTGGGTCGCCAGCGGACATCGAGTGGCGGCGTCCCGCTACTCGTGCGTGCATTAATCGCCGTTTATAAACAGCAATTCACTTTATCAAACCACAGTGCCACAGTAAATGTACGCGACACAGTCAGTAAGTGTTTAACCACTTGCCGACCGCCGATCGGCATCTGACGGCGACAAGGTGGCTCTTTAAGGCAAATCGCCGTCATACGACGGCGGCTGCCAGATCGCGCACAGTGAGTCGATCTCCGCCGGCCACCCGCGATGCCCCCCCCCCCCCGGAGTGAAAGAACGGAGGTCCGTGTAAGTAAACACGGACCTCCGTGTGAGGGGGAAGGGCTGTGATCACAGCCTTCCTCTACACGGAAGCTGTGATCGCTTCCCTTCCCCAGCTAGGGCAGTCCCCCCACAGTTAGAACACGCCCAGGGAACACAGTTAACCCTTAGAGCGCCCCCTGCAGGTTAACCCCTTCACTGCCAATGACATTTACAC